>APFE030054318.1:229560-268894 GCA_000404065.3 Pinus taeda
CAACACCACATCCATATCACTGATGTTAAATGTACCACACTTCCAATTTGCAATATGAAAGCATTTGTTTATCAATACATTGTTTAAGGTTTTAACATTCCTGCAGCAAGGAACACTCTCTCAAATTGCGCCCCCAAGTGTCTATCAACAACACAAAAAATAGCCATATAACCTACAATCTAGTGCTCCTTCTCACTTTTGTTAAAACAAAATTTGTGGCTATTCTTTTTTACACTTCCAATCGATGAGGCTAATCTTCTCCAAATGTGCTCAAAAACCTAAAGTAGATATCTTTTTTGCGTATGCTAATAGATGTAGGCTTTGATTATACATGTGGTATGATTTAAATCTAGTGAAATCATTTCAATACACAATCATACACTAGGTCTACAAGGACAAGAAAAATGTTTCCATATTCATATCTAAACCTGAAGAATGAGAACTAGGACATTTTTTCCTCCCATATTATTCATTTTGAATCTTGTTTCATTTTAGCATCTACAACAGTTAACAATAGGTCCTTGCTATCGTAATCAGATTCTACCTTCAGATGTAAAACTTCATTCAAGTCACACAATTTTGCATTGCTTTCCAAACCATTAGCATAATCATCAAAGAATATCTATTCACAGTCCCACCATTTTAAGGTAATCTCCATATCTTTAACGTGGAATTCTTCATATAATCATGTGTTTCAATCCACCTAGGAATTTTCTCATTTGACCAATTCTTGTAAATTGAGGATTCAACGTGCAAAATTATGAAAGGTAATTTTGGACGAGGTATGTGAGTAACAATACCTATGGTAAACTGTAGATTCCTAGGGTACAAGGGTAGGTCAAAAATAGGGCTTAAATCCATTACAATAATATACTCCTTAAGAGCTCAACATGTCACTTGTAGGAATTGAACTTGCGTGGGTAGCATAACACTTTTCCACTTAACCACTTGAACTATGTGTGGGTAGGATAACACTTCTCCTCTTAACCACCTGAGCTATACCTAATTGACCAATGTTATATTCTTGCTATTGTCAGTTTTTGTTCTTTTGTAGCTCTCAAGTCACATTTAGCCACTTTTATAGCGATGTCTTATGCCCTTGAGGATTCAAAGATGACTTCAATTTCTTCATACTAGAATATTCTGTAGACTTTAGGTGTTTTATACCATAGGCTATTTTTGCTTATATATATTTTTTTCCCTTGCTTGGAGCTGTTACCACAAAATCTAGTAGGCCTTTGGAGAGGGAAACCCTACAAGACAAGAGCTAGACAAAGCGCTAACAATGGTGTAGAGGTCCAATGTCTCCTTAGCCAAGACCCCTTACTCTTTATAGACATTCACTGGTGGGAGGAGTCTCGGTTGGAGGGAGATCACTTAAAATAGATATGCTAGGTATAATGCACAAACTTCAAAGTGATTAAGCTAAAGCTCATACAAGAGAGAGGCTCAATAATGGTTCATGGCTTCTAGGAAGCAAAACGCTCTAAGAAAAGCCCTAGAAATGAAGGTTCAAGACCTAGGGTTTTGAGTTTTTTCGATGGTGATAGGTGATAGGTATTCACAAGGTCAAGAAGAAAGAGAAAGGGTCTCTTACAAAGATAATCAAATATTCCAAGGCTCATGAAACCCTCAAGAAAGTCCTCAAGTTGAGGGAGAAGAAACTAGGGTTTCCCTCTTAAAGCAACACCTACTTAACCAAGACCTACCTCTTGATGTTTAGGGTCTTAAACCACCAAAAAGCCTCCTCCCTAAAATTTCGCTTCAAGCCCTAGTTTTTCTCTCTAGCCTTAAAAGGACTGAATTTAAGGAGAGAAATTTATGGAGAAAATTTTGGGATGATCACCAAAGACATGGTCTTGTGCCTTGTCCTTTAGGCATATAGAGTTAAGGATGTGATAGATGAGCCAAATTTGTTGTTGAGGAGGCCAAAATTTGATGCCCTAGGTATATAAATTCCAACATTTACCCACTTAATGATAAGTGGAGTTTGATGGAACATTCATTACATGTTATACAATGAGTAACATATGCAATTCTTAGCTAGATAGCCTTTAAAATTTATTTTCGATGAATTAGGGCACAATCAAGCATAACCTAGAAGCAACAATTCCATACATTATACAAATTCGAAATGATAATCTTCAACAATAGGCACTTACATAACATGTAGTATATCTATCTATTCACCAAAGAAATAACTCCAAAGGCAATCCAAAATAGCTTCCAAATATCAAAATGCATTCCAAGAATCTCCAATCCCCATGAAGGGACAAGAGTGAATTCTCTTATGAGGTCTAAATTCTCGAAGTCATGGTGATGAGAGAGTGAACTGATCTCTCTCCAATTTATACATGTCTATTGATCTCTAATTTTAGCGTAAAACCCTTGCAACTGTAAAATAATGGGCTTGATACTAGGTGAGCTTACAAGCCAACCTCATAGATAATGTGAAACATAAATTTAACCCACAAAAGAGGTCGAAATGCTGACATCATGCATGTGTAGGCCCTTCTAGGGCATGCATTGGGTTCCTCTAATGCTGAGTTGTGTGTAGAGGGCTCCAAAAATCTAGATTTAGGGGTTGGCCTCTAAATCTCCATGCAAATCATCTGTGGACCAGGGCACAAAATGGGTCTCATGGGTCTCCTGTGTTAGAAAACCAGAAAGGCATTATGTTGATAATCACTTGTGATATCTTTGTGTTCTTTTTAACTTTCTTATGTTTTTCTTTTATCTTTGTTTCATCAAGTAATCATCAAAACAAAACATGAAGATCAATGACGCCATATGTAGGCACTTTGCCAGGGCTAAAGCCCCTCTATAGGGGAAAACCCAGTCAAACCCTTCCACTAGCAAATTCAAGTTGAGATAGAACAAGACCCTTGATTAAAATACCTTGCTCCTCCACCAAGTCAACCTTCCAATACGATTCAACAAACTTCAGTAGTCCCTTATTGTCCAACAAATTCAACCTAGCAACAACCCAGAATTTCGGGCCCCAACAAATCTAGAATTTCGACCCGGCTATATTATTGCAACTTCAACGCTTCCAACAGCTTAGCAGTTTCACACAAGAGCGAGAGAGAGAGAGATAATTTCGACTTCTTATGCTTAATAGAGACCTTCTCCTTCACAAGCCCTTTCCACCTTTTTCCTTGAAGATCAATGACACCATCTGTAGGCACTTTGCTAGGGCTAAAACCCCTCTATAGGGGAAAACCCAGTCAAACTCTTCCACTAGCATATTCAAGTTGAGATAGAACAAGACCCTCGATCAAAATAGCTTGCTTCTCCACCAAGTCAACCTTCCAATATGATTCAACAAACTTCAGTAGTCTCTTCTTGTCCAACAACTTCAACCTAGCAACGACCCAGAATTTTGGGCCCCAACAAATCCAGAATTTTGACCCAACTATATTATTGCAACTTCAGCTCTTCCAACAACTTAGCAGTTTCACACATGAGAGAGAGAGAGATAATTTCGACTTCTTGTGCTTAATAGAGTCCTTCTCCTTCGCAAGCCCTTTCCACCTTTTTCCTTGAATTTCGCACTTTTTTACTGCCCCCAGTAATTGTAGATCGAACTTGGTGAGTGAGTGCTCCAAATGAGGTTGAGTTGCTGCCTTTATATAGGAGATTCTGCACCTCAATTAGGCCGACTTGTCCAATTTGAGGTGGACATGGTGGATGAAGACTGATTGTCTTATTTTACATTAAAATAAATTTCTTTCTTGACAAATGAAGCTTGAGAAGGGTCTTTTACATTATGACATGGACAAGGATACTTGAAATAAACCCTAGAAGTCTACAATGGAGGCTTTGACCTAAAAACAATGACCCAAGCATGAAACCCATGCTTTAATAAGCCAATTTCTTTTAATAATAAAATTCCTTTTTTTCTTTCTTTTAATAAATACATTACATCATGACTCAAATACAATTATGAAGATCAACACTAGTTACATTCTTCAACATCCTAGTGATAGAATAGGTTGGTTTTGCTCTAGCGTTGAGGGCTCAGAGGATGGTGATAGCTCTCCCATGTCTCAAGGGGTGAGACAACCCTCATCTGGGCCTCAGATTAGTTGCCAAAACCTGTATATACTACTAAGATGGTTGGGGGCATGTTGGTCCAAGTGCATCATATTAGGAATAATGTGGGGCAAAGCGTAGACTCCTGTGTGCTATAGGTTCCCATGGAATGGAATAATGCTCTACAAGTTATAGGAGTCCCATGGTTATCAACGCTTCACTTGTAGGGTGTCATAATGCTCGTCCAGTGGACTTGGGCCCTAGTTACGATACCTAGACCATGATGCAAACACACTTTCCAATCACACACAATGTCCAGTGTTGCATCTTCATTTTGTTAGGTACAATAAATCATTCATGCATCGAAGTGAACTAGGCTTGTTAGTCAAGGGCAAATTGAGACTTCATATGAGGCTTCTCTTCCAAATTTGGGGCTTTGATCATGTAATAGTGTTACCTTCCTAGGTAGGAGTGGTTAATAAATGACCCCATTAGGTGTTTCCAACCCCTAAGGGGAAAGACATGTCCCTGGTACATCCTTCAATCAATAGGTGGCATGTGAAAAGTGATGGAATAGAATGAGGATGAAGGGGTCTCAAGGCCACATGCCACATGGGTACAAGGATAACAATAATGAGGAAGTCCACATATTGGGTGTACAGATGTGAGGAGGGAGCAATTGGAGCAATTATCATTTCATGAGTTACCCCAACCTTTGTTTTTCGATCCCTATTTTACCTTTTTCTTTTCTTGGTTTTTTCTTTGTATTACTGCTTAAAGGTCCATTAAATGAGAGCATGTTGTGAATTATGCGTAGCAGTTATTACCCCCTTAAAGGTGGGGCAATTCATTTCCAACCAAGGGTTGGGATGTGCATTGGTTCCTTTTATGATGTGCATGGGTTCCCACTCAATGGCCTTAGGAACTAGGGTGATGGCCATAACGATAAGGGGTAGAGCTCATGCGTGGATTTTTCCCACTTGCTATTATTATTTCCCTGACCATCTTTTGCATTTTATGATTTTCATTTTTTTCTTGCTTGTGGGCATGATATGATTTTAACTTTCTTTTAGCTGCATCAACCTCTGGGGCAATGCTTACAAGCTCGACCTAGATATGTAAACAAGGGGAAGGGGTGTGCCAGTGCCTTGTGGACCCAAAAAAAGGAAATAGTGAATAGGACTCGTAATATGTGGAGGGAAGTGATAAATATGGTATGGGAAAAAGGAACCACGCTACCAAAATTGGGGTTTTCCAACTGGTGCCCTTCCTAAAGAAATAGGCCAATAGAAGAGGTCCCATGGGACTAGGATTGAAGATTAACCCCCCCATTTAAGGTGAGGGAACAAAACCACAATCAAAGACCTTCCTTCTTCCAAGTCACCCAATAATCCATGCCAAAATGCCCAAATGAAAAACAAGCAAAAACACTTGATTGGACAATGAAAAACATAACTTTTGGGTTGGATTTCCCACCTTCTAACATGTGCTCTTGAAAAATGGGCAAGGAAACACATAACTAATGCAGGTGGTGGAGCTAAAGTGACACATCGCATTGGCTACAAAGTGGTTGTTGGTTGCTGGCTCGAAGAAGATGAATAGGAAAAGAATTCTCCTAGTAGTACCCACTTTTGGTGGGTAACAAAGCCACCTTTGTGCTTTCACTTTGTATCTCATATTATTGTACTTGAAGGACCCTTTGACCTATTTATGATAATTTTTTCGACATCAGTAAACTTATTTTATCTTTTCTTATTTGCTAGCAACAATTTTTATTTCTTTTAAACCTATCTTGTGTTCTATTTATTGTAGTCTCTCCATAAATGTCTTATTTCATGATAATTGGCACACCTAAATGAAATGTTCCAATTATGAAGGTTTTGAGTAAACTTCCATGGGATGATAACATTTTCACCCATACAGGATGCACATACATTGAGTAAACTTCCATGGGATGATGACATTTTCACCCATATAGGATGCACATACGTTGTTTCCTTTCGGGGACCAAACTTTGATTTCCACCTCTTAAGTTCGAGTAAGGATAGTTCCTAATACCGCCTTTTGCTTCAGAATTTTTTTGCACATTCCCTAGAATGAAACTCAAATGCAAACCAAATTTGAATGAGAAAATTAAACATTGTAGTACACACTAATATTTGCACATTCCCTAGAATGAAACTCAAATGCAAACCAAATTTGAATGAGAAAGTTAAACATTGTAGTATACACTAATATTTTGTTCCAAGTTCTTTCTATCGATGCATGCAATGTTCCTTTCAAAACTTGTTTCCCTATGAATTGCCCTTTTAGGGACTTTTCCATTTAGGAAGTGATTTTTTCCATTCCTAGGTCCTCCCCTAATACTAGTCTCACCTTTTCCTTTTCGGCTTTGATGCATTTCTTCTTACGTTCAGAAAACCTAATTTTTCCCAATTTTCCTTTTTCTTGTTCTCTTCCTCTGTCCCACTTGATAACAGGGCCAAAACTCATGTTTTGAATCTTCAACCAAACAGAAGACTTTTTGGAATGTTCCCTTCCCCCCCTCTACTAATGGTAGTAATGAGATCCATTCCTCAAACTTGCTAGCGTTGATGTTTTCCTTGACATTTTGTCCTTTTACTTCTGCGGACTTAAAGGAGAGAATCTCTTGCCATTCTTTGATATATTTTGATGTATTCCTCCCCTTCTGTGGTAATTAGTGGATGGATCCTGTTGCCCCAAAATTTAGCTAGTCTTGTGAGGGTAGCTCACAGGACATGAACTAGACTAAGCAACAACAATATGAGGTGTGACTGACTGTCACCACTACCTCTTGCTCTTTATTGGGCTTCCTCCACAAGGGAGGCTTCCTTATATTAGGTGACCTAAAGATATGTTTAGTCCAAGGAGAAAAGGTGACGAGATAGGCTAAGGAAGGATGCCCTACTTAGGAACAAGGCTCAACTAACACAATTAGGGCAATGCACATCCTTTAGAAGCCCTAGTTAGGGCACAATGTGACCTAGGGTTAGTGAATAAACAAGGTTAACAACACTATCTAGGATCACAAGGCCAAGAAAAGGCTTACAATAGGTGGATACTCTCAATTTATGGAAAAGGAAGCCTTCAATAAGCCTCAAGTTGAAGCTTAGGGCAAACTAAGGTTTTTCTAGGGCACAATTTACTTAGGGCAAAGGACGTTAGCCCTAAAATGAAGAAATCAGCCACAATTGAAGGTTGATTTTGAGGAAAATACCCCACAACCAAGTGATGAATCCCTCCAAGGCAACATGGTCAACCCTAGTTGAAATTGATGCCCTAACCCTAGCTTGCAACTTTCCTTAAGAGGCCTAAATATAGGTTAGAGGAAGAGAAGTAGAATTGAATGTGAGTTTTCAAGGTGAACAAAGGCTAGTGCCTTGACCTTGGGTGATGGAGTCTATGGGATAATTAAATTAGGAGAAAACAACTAAACCCTAGTAAGGAGTAAGGGAAATATGAAACCCTAGGTTTCAAACCCTAGCTATCATTTTTGTGAGGGAGCAAAGTCATTGCGGAGAGCTATTTGAAATGTTCACTCATGGGATTGTCATACAAATTCTATTACTGGGTAATGCATGCAATACCATTACTAATATTTCATAGAATGACTTTCCACAATAAATAATACATAGAAACATAGATAATTAACCATTCCATACAATAGCCACAAAATACGAAGTTTTATCAAATACAAGGCACACTTACAGGATAAAATGCATGAATCAATCCTTTATTGCTTCAAAATGACATCTCCAAAGCCAAAAAAAATAGCTCTGTAATTAAAATCCCGCAATAGATCACGTCTTCACAAGATACAAGATACAATTTTGAAGATACAAGATACAATTTAACTTGGCTGAGTTCTCTAAGAGAGTCGAATTAGATCACAAGTAATGATGAAAATGAATTGAGGCTAACCTCTATCTATATGAGGTCTAACTCTCTTATTTTAGCCTAATGAAGCCCCTATAATGAAGTTTGACAACAAATGCCCTTGGGTTACAAGCCAACCCATTAGCTAACAACAAAACAAGCCAAATTAGCCCAGACATGTGAGTCGTACCCTCTTAAATTGCTGACATCATGCCCAATTAGGGCTTAGAATTCCATGCCAAAGTGTGATGAGGTGTCCAAATGTGTGTAGATGCTTGTATAATTCAAAATTTGAGGGTTGGCCCTTAAATCTATTGGAAAATGTAACTAGGCTCAATCTTCATTATTGTACTTCAGTCAAATGTAAAATAATTGTCAAAAGAAAGTGATTTTTTTTATTATTATATTGAATTTACTTATTAAAGCATGGGTTTCATGCTTGGGTCAATTATCAGGTCAAGCCTCCATTGTAGGCTTTAGGTTGGTAAAGTCATTTATTCTTTGGTCAAAGACTCCTCCATCAAGTCATTTACTTGGCCTCTTCATCAAAGTCTTCAAGTCAACCTCTTCAAGTTGGCCTCAAATAATTTATCTTCAAGTCAATGTACTCATGTCGGCCTCATACAGTGACATAACTAATCGTGAAGTCATGTCTCCTTATTTTCTAAGAGAAACCACTATATATACCAAGCTAAAGTAATCCGCATTACAACACAGAAGCTCACATTCTATAATGAATAGAAGTTCGGATTTCAGTGAGTCGGTTTTGGTGCTCTAACAAAGAGGATCAAGTTCGGATATGACAACAGCAAGTCTCGATATCAATACAAGAAATGCGGATCATCTCTAATTGAAGTTCATATATCACTATACAGATTTCAGTGCAAGTATAATGAGAAGGATTTTCCATCACAACAGTGAAGGCGAAGGCTTGCTCTTTGGACAATTTCGGTGGCACCATAGTGAATAGTTCAGATTACAAAGAAGATGCTTCTGTATCACAGTGAGAAGCTCAGAGAGGATGTTTAGATGTCACTATAGTAAGTAGTTTGGTGTAATCTCAGAGAGGATCTTTCAGGAGCTTGGATTAGGAATAGGGATGAACTTGGTGCTACCACAATGATGATGACTTGGTGCTCTCACAGTGACAAGGATAACTTGATGGAGGATGTCTTAGTTCTAGATTGGAAGAGTCTTGGTCATCTCATCTTGAATCTAATGAAGGAAGAATTTGTGACTAGGTTTTCCCCTCAAGGGGGGGTTTTGCCTTGGTAGCGTGCCTATATCTTGTGTTCTTCTATTGGGTACTTGGCATTAATCTTGATGATAAGAAAAGATAATTAAGAGATCCAATACTGTTAACTTTTGGTATGTTCTATGCTTATGCTTAAGAGCAATTTACTTCAATTTCTTTATTAGCCCAATATCAATATCCAATTTAGAAATCACATCAGCAGAATAGTAAAATGCAGATAGAACATAAACATAAACAGTAGAAGACAAACCAAGACAAGAGGACACAAGATGTGGCACCAGCGAGGGACAAACCCCAATGTGGGGAAACCCTTGATTAATTCTTCTTATATTCTTCAATAGTTCAATAGAGAGAGAGAGTACAAATTACAAATCTGATAATTTATGACAGTAGCAGAAAAAACCTAACCAGAAAAGTCAACGTTGGTCAAATAGGGCAGAATTCTTCCTCTAAACAGCTTGGTCAATCCCAGTCAACTTCGGCCTTTAATAACAAACTCAAACAGTCCTAAACAGTCCGCAAAATTCAATCAAAGTCTGGTCAATTGAAGTCAAATTGCAGCCAGCAACTAGGGCAGTCAACGCTGGTCAAACCAGAGGTCAGATCACCTCGGTTCCAGTTCCCAGATCTGCGGCTAGCCAAGGAGACGCTGCCTCACCCAATTTGCAGTCAAAACAGGTCAACGCAGCCAAACAATCTCCTTGCAGCTCAGTCAACGCTGGTCAATGTATGTTAGACTTTAAGCTTCTATGGTAGTTTTTTGGAGTAGCATGATCCAGATTATCCTCAATATTATGTTTCTTATGTCGACGTTTCGAACCCCAAAGGGGGTTCATCCTTAGGACCAAATTTGATAGAATATGAATGACAATTATTTTGAGAGAAGAAACTTCCGACCAGAGTATATATAAATTGCAGGTCGGCAGTTCTTCTTTCAATCTTTATCCTGTAGTCAACTCCTTCCTTCGCACGTGTGAGAGATGGCTGCCCTAATATGCGCACCCAATCAAGTGAGGAGAGAGAGATGAGTGAAGTTGAGATGATGCAATAATGACTTGAGGTCTCCTCCTTTTAAATGTAACGTTGTGGATGAATTGGGGGTAAAACTGCTTATTTTGCTTGGTCGTTGACCTTGACAATTTGTCATTAATATAAATAAATTCATATCTTCATTTTTACATGTCGGAATCGGATAATCTTTAGATCAATCCTACACCTCTCAGAGACAGGAATCCAAGAAAAATATCAGCTGCCATAAATAAGATAACACATGTGGAGTTTGGCCCTAGTTGCCAATTTTAACACTCCCTCAACTAGGGAGAACTCCATCTACTAATCCATCTACTAGTCGGTACTATCTCTGCCTTCAATGCACTGCTCTGCACTACTCTGATCTGCAGAACTATGAAGAAGAAGAAATGATCGAGAATGTATCATACCATTCTTTATTGACCCGAAGTCAGTCCCAGAAAGAGAGTGTCTCATACCACTCTTACTGATCGAAAGTCAGTTCCAAAAGAGAGTGTGTCATACCACTCTTACTAACCCGTAGTCAATTCCAAGAGAGAGTGTGTCATACGACTCTTACAGACCCGAAGTCAGTTCCAATTGATCCCAGATCAATATCGGTCATCCTAGTATAGGGAGTACGGTAGTACATGATGCGTCCATCGGTAGTACTATGATCCCTATCTTGATTTCCCTACACAGTGGCCAGATGAGAGGTACTTCCCATGAGTCCCATACTGCATGGGTAGGATATCTCAGCAGGAGAAAGATGAACCACTCATCCTGCCTACATGTCGCCGCAGGGTATCACAGGGGAAGGCTAAACCACTCACCATGTACACAACAAACCACTAGGGGAAGGCTGAGCCACTCACCCTATAGTTGCTTGTGGCTCCAAGAAGTAGCCCAAGCCCCCCAAAGCTCCCAGAGCTCAATGTCCATATCATACAGGACCCTCAAAAGAGCATCTCTCCACGACTCTAAGTCGTTCTCGGAATGTTAAGAACTTGACATTCCCCAGGGGCTTTGTCAGAATGTCGGCGACCTGCTCATTAGTCCCAATGTGATGGAGCCTTATTGCTTCTCGTTGTACTATATCCCAGATAAAGTGGTACCTGATATCTATGTGCTTGGAGCAATCATGAAATACGGGATTCTCTGATAATCGGATCCCACTCTGGTTGTCACAGAGGATCACGGTGGTATCCAACACAAGTTCAAACAGCTCACTGAAGAGTTTCCTCAACTAGACAGCTTCACAGGAGGCCATACTCGTAGCTATGTATTCGGCCTCAGCGGTGCTCAAGGCAACCGACTTCTGCTTCTTGCTCATCCAGGATATCGAAACAGAAACTAAAGAAAAGCAACACCCAGAAGTGCTCTTGCGATCCACCACACTCCCAGCCCAATCAGCATCAGAATAACCATGCAGCCGCACATCTCCAGCATTGTATCTTAGCCCGTGAGTGATTGTGCCCCGAAGATATCTTAAAAGATTCTTGGCACCAATCTAATGTATATGGTGAGGCTCAACCATATATTGGCTCAATGTATTAACTGCAAAACATATGTTCGGATGGGAGTTCACCAAGAACATCAATGCTCCTATGAGTGGACAATACTCATAAGCATTTCCCAATTTAGGTCTAAGAACACTACCACATAACTTCTTGAAGTTAAGCTCCATCGGGGTAGTCATAGCCTTGCAGTCCACCATCACAAATCTTTTCAATATCTTCACAACATATTTTCCTTGAGATAGGAAAATTTCTCCTAGCTCTTGCCAGACCTCCAACCCTAGGAAGTAGTGCATCAGTCCTAGGTCCTTCATCTAAAATTCTGAAGCCAACTCCCTCTTACATTGTCAGAAAGAGGTCGTCCACATAAAGTACCAATACGAGAGGTTTATCATTTTCAACCTTAAAGTAAAGGTTTGGATCTCAGCTTCATCAGATAGCTATCAATCCTCTCATACCAAGCTCGAGGTGCTTGCTTCAAGCCATAGAGAGCTTTCTTCAACCTGCATACATGAGGTGCTTGCTTCAAGCCATAGAGAGCTTTCTTCAACCTGCATACATGAGATTATCGGTCATGAACCTCAAATCCCTCGGGTTGTTCCACATAGACTTCCTCTTTTTAATCGAACCATGCAGGAAAACGGTCTTGACATCCATCTGATGTAGGCTCCATCCTTGCGAGGCAACAAGGGCTATGATCGAGTGTATGGTGGTGTATCGGGCAACATGTGCAAATATCTCATCGTAATCTACACCTTCCTTTTGAGACAAGCCTCGAGCAACAAAGCGAGCCTTGAACTTTTCAACACTTCCATCAACTCCATGCTTGATTTTGTAGAGCCACTTAGAGGTGATAGCCAATTTGTCCTGGGGTCTAGGAACCACATTCCAGACATCATTCTTCATAATAGACTCGTATTCTTCATTCATAGCATCCTTCCATACTTGTTGCTTCACGACTTCTTCAAATGATGAAGGCTCATTTTGAATGATAGTGCTCATAACAGTTAGGTATCCTTGATACCTGTTCGGCTTCTTGCTCTCACGGAAAGTCCCCCTTGGTGCAATATGTCTTTTGGCATCTTAAAGAGTCTTCATAAGCCATGAGGGTCTCCTCTTGGAGGAGGAGGGCTCTTGGGGAGGAGGATCAATAGGATCCATAGGTTCATCAACATTCGACATCAGCTCGTCCTCTTTTTCACCCTGTTTTCTGGTGTCAGCTTTTTTGTCCTTCCTTGGGATAGGAAGGTTGTTGATCTTGCTGAGGGCCATATCTTCGTCAAAGGTGACATCATGACTTATCTCAACTTCCCTTTGACAAGCCACACAAATTCTATAGCCCTTAGAATTTTCACTATAGCCCACAAAGATTCCTTTCTTCCCTGATGCACCCAATTTGCTTATTTTCTCTTTTGGCACATGAAAATATACGGGACTTCAAAAATTCTAAAATGAGAGACATCGGGTTTCTTACTAGTGAACATTTCATCGGGAGTCTTGGAGTCCAATGCTTGATGAGGGCATCGGTTTTGAACATACACGACGGTATTTGCAGCTTCAGCCCATAGGAACTTCGGAAGAGCTTGATCATGAAGCATGGCACAAACAACTTCTATAATAGTAGGATTCTTCCTTTCAGCCACACCATTCTGCTCGGGAGTGTATGGTGTTATAGTCTCCCTCTTAATGCCAGCTTCTCTCCAATATTCATGGAATTCATTTGATTCATACTCAGTCCCGTTATCAGTCCTCAATATTTTGATTCTATTCTCGGATTGATTTTCGATCATGGCTTTGAAGTGACAGAACCAGGTGAACACTTCATCATTCTTTTTCAAGAAGTAGATCCAAGTCTTGCGTGAATAATCATTTGTAAAGGTGAGATAATATAAGTATCCTCCTAAAGAGTTTACGAGCATCATACCAAATATGTCAGAGTGGATCAACCACAATATATCTGTGGTCTTGCTATTACTTGAGGGGAATGGTCCACTTGTAAGTTTTCCTTCGACACATCTCGGACATACACCTTCATGCTCTACTTTGAACTCGAGCATACTTGTCACCATCTGTCTCACATTAGGTAGAGCCTTATAATGAAGATAGGCAAACCTCCGGTGACATATTTCAGATTGTAGAGATGTGTCGCAAGACATGGCTCTCAATGGACTTCGTCCAACTTGATACAAGGTGTCAACCTTGAACCCAAGAGTAAAAGTATCTTTAAAATTCCTTTTCCAAACACGTACCTTTCCATCGATGAATGCCACCTTGTATCCTTTGTCTTCCATTGCCGAAATGGACACTAGGTTCTTCTTGAGATCAGGTACATATAGAACTTCTTGTAAATGAATCGTGTTACCTTGATTCAATTAAAGGGTAACATTTCCTATTCCCTTGACGAGATAGGTGGCATTGTCTCCAAGAATAATCTCCAAGTTTATCTCCTTTTCCTTCAGATTAGAGAGAGCTTCCTTGTATTTGGTGAAGTGCCTTGAGGCACCACTATCAATTAGCCAATTCCCCAAAGAGTCCGGAGGAGAGGTACTGGAGAGGGCCGATATAAGATAGTACTCCTTTTTCTTATTGTTAACAACATTTAATTCTTCATACCTGGAATTCCTTGCTTTCTTGGAGGGTTGACCATTTCCTTGATGTCCCGCATTCCTTTTTCCTCTTCCATTGAACCCACCATTCCTTTGATTGTTGTTGTTGAAGTTGCCACTGGAATGATTGTGATCATCATAATGTGATGTGTCCCTTCTATTTGGACACTCCCTTGTAGAGTGGCCAAACTTATTGCAAACAAAGCACATGCCCTCCCTTCCACCCTTAGATCTAGGCTTTCCATTGAAATGACCTTTAGACCCTGCATTATTTCTCCTTTTGGCATGAGCAGATAAAGTAGTGGAGTTGCTCCTATTAGAAGGCATTTCTTGCTGCACCATTCTTGTTTCTTCTTGAATGCATCTCGACATTAATTCTTCAAACCCTGGAATTCGATCATTATTGAGAATAGTGGTTCTAAATGTATACCACTTGGGTGGGAGTCCTCCAAGGGTAGTGATAGTAAGTTCCCTGTTAGGAATGACCTCTCCAATCGAAAGTAGATCATTCTTGATCTCAGTGATCCTTAAGAAGTAGGATTGAATATCCTTGTCCTTGTCTTCTTAATATGTTAAAATTGGCAACTAGGGCCAAACTCCATGTGGGTCATCTTATTTATGGCAACTGATATCTTTCTTCGATCCCTCTCATCAAGAGGTATAGGATTGATCCAAAGATCATCTGATTCCTATAAGTATTCATGGAGTTATGAATTTATTTGTGTTATGGGACAATTCGTTAAGGTTGGCCAACAACCAAATAAACCCCACATGTGCGCAACGTTTTAGTATAAATGGAGATGACTTGAGAGTCATTTCACACAAACCTCTCTCTTGATTTCTCTCCACTCGCTTTTGGTTTTAGTGGAAGAGAAATATAAGAGGAGGACGCCCTAGCCGCAGTGTGCCCTAACCAAGAAGCCCTAACGTAGCAAAGTGAGAAGCCGTATCACTATCAAGGAGGAAGCCCTAATGCTGGTATCTATGCAGTCTAGAAGGTAGCCGAGTTTGTGGAGATATTCTCACTGTGTTGGGTGCGATTTTAGAGAAGAAGAGGTGCAACTCTTAGCCACATTATAGGAGGTAAGAAGGATGGCTTGAGGGCAGTTATGTGACACGTTGGAGCAGTCTCACCTTGCAAATTAGGTTGCAGACTATAGGTAAGTTTAATGACTATTTTGTGCATGGTTTTGGGGTGTATATTTAGATGGCTGAGAGGCCTAGAAAGGCCCTCCTAACCAGGCCACAGTCATCTCAAAGGGACAATGTAGGGAAGCATAAGGAGCAGCGTGGAGGGTTGTGGTAGGAACAATTGTTGTAGGTGGCAACAGATCTGTGAAGGGCTGATATGCATCCTAAGGAAGCAAAGTAGCTATGTTAGAAGCTTGCCAAGGTAGGCTGCAGTCCTCAAGGGACTTGTTTGATGACTGTTAGGTGGAGTTAGGGTTGCCTAGTGCCCTAACCAGATCAGTCATGAACAATAAGGTATGGCAATGTTACTGGACAACAACAAGGTACAGTGTGCTAGTAAATGGGACAGCGAAGGAATGCAGCAGCAAAGTGGGACAACAACTATGACATGGCAGCAAAGTGGGACAACAACTATGACATGGTAGCAAAGTGGGACAAGAACTGTGAGATGGCAGCAAAGGCACATGGGACAACAACAAGCATGGACAACATGGCAAGCATGGTGCAACATGGCAAGCATGGACAACATGGCAGCAAAGTGGGACAACAACTGTGACATGGTAGCAAAGGCACATGGGACAACAACAAGCATGGTGCAACATGGAAAGCATGGAAACATGGCAAGCATGGATAGCAGTGGCAAGCATGGTGTTGCAAGCACATGAGATTTGCTGTATGACAACATGGTTTAACAATGACACATGGGACAACAATAGGTGCAGCAATATGATGTGTATAGCATGGTCATGAGGTCCAGCGTTATGATGATGGGTGCAACATGGTGTAGCATGGTGAGGTGCAACATGATGACGAGATGCAACACAATGATAGTTGAAGGAGTCACCTTGGAGAATTAGTTGAAGCAACATGTCTTTAACTGATCTCGTATATCATCTTCTTAGAGATGATCTATGCTCTTATCTAGATAAGTCAAAGTGTTGACTTATGTTGTAAATGTACTCTCTCTCTCTCTCCGCTGAACTATTGAAGAACATATAAGAAGAATTGATCAAGGGTTTCCCCACATTGGGGTTTGTCCTTGGCTAGCGCCACATCTTGTGTACTCTTGTCTTGGCTTGTCTTCTGTGATTTATGTTTATGTTCTATCTGCAGTTTACTTTAATGCTAATGTGATTGCTAATCTGGAAAAGATATTGAGCTAACTGTGAAAATTGAAATAAATTGCTCTAAGCATAGAATATACCTAAAATTAACATAATATCCTTCAACTTTGAGAAATAAAATTTGATTTGCATCACTAACCTTGAACATGCTGACCAACCTGTCATAGATCTCCTTGGAGGTGTTCAAATCGGAGATGTAGGACACCAGACGCTTGTCAATGGAATCTTTGATAATCTTCTTCGCTTTGACTTCAG
The DNA here is from genome assembly GCA_000404065.3 of Pinus taeda. Classification (NCBI taxonomy): domain Eukaryota; kingdom Viridiplantae; phylum Streptophyta; class Pinopsida; order Pinales; family Pinaceae; genus Pinus; species Pinus taeda. Next base: position 246,449 of record APFE030054318.1, read on the forward strand.
CCTTATTGTACTCGAACTTTGTAGCAACCGGTGCATTTGAAGGAGGCTCAGGGATTTTCCCCTTCACATAATCCAACACTTCATGTTCTTCCAATGTTAGATCAAGAGACATCTTCTATCCATGATAGTCAAACTTTTCATAGAGCTTGTCTTCAGCTGGGAAGTGAGATGAGGAACCCATTGAGCCTTTTGTCCTTGTTCCACTGTCTTCGGTGATTGCTCTTTCACTCTTGCTTGGGCTTTGTCTTCATCTCAGCTCTGATACCATGCTAATTTTTGGTATATTCTATGCTTAAGATCAATTTACTTCAATTTCTTTACTAGCCCAATATCAATATTCAGTTTAGCAATCACATCAGCATGATAGTAAAATGCAGATAGAACATAAACATAAACAGTAGATGATGAGGACACAAGATGTGGCACCAGCCAGGGACAAACCCCAATGTGGGGAAACCCTTGATCAATTCTTCTTATATTCTTCAATAGTTCAACAGAGAGAGATAGTACAAATTACAAATCTGATAATTTATGACAGCGGCAGAAAAGCCCTAACCATAAAAGTCAACGCTGGTCAAATAGGGCAAAATTCTTCCTCTAAACAACTCAATCAAACCCAGTCAACTTCGGCCTTCAACAACAAACCCAAACAGTCCAAAACAGTTCGAAAAATTCAGTCAAAGTCTAGTCAACTAAAGTCAAACTGCAACCAACAAATAGGGTAATCAACGCTGGTCAAAATAGAGGTCAGATCACCTTGGTTTCAGTGCCTAGATCTGCGGCCAACTAAGGAGAACCCACCTCACCTAATCCGTAGTCAAAATAGGTCAACACAGCCAAACAGTCTCCTTGCAGCTCGATCAACGTTGGTCAACGCAATCAAGTCCTTCTTCCTTCGCACGTGTGAGAGATGGCTGCCCTAATCTGTGTACCCAATCAAGTGAGGAGAGAGAGATGAGTGAAGTTGAGATGATGAAATAATGACTTGAGGTCTCCTCCTTTTATATGCAACGTTGAAAATGAAATGGGGGTAAAACTGCCTGTTTTACGTACTGGCCGACCTTGACAATTTGTCAATAATATAACTAAATTCATATCTTCATTTTTACATGTCGGAATCAGATGATCTTTAGATCAATCCTACACCTCTCAGAGAGAGGAATTCAAGAAAAATATCAGCTGCCATAAATAAGATGACCCATGTGGAGTTTGGCCCTAGTTGCCAATTTTAACAAATATTAATAATGAAAACATCACAAGTTAATGTCATTAATAAGGGAAATCGTTTTAACTGCCACTTGTATGGTTTTTCCAACAAAATCCACCTCAATATCTCTCGCGGGGTCCCAAGTGCCAGTTGGGTTGCCATCAAGTGGTGTCCATGGGTCTCTAATTATCAAATATGGATTTTCCAACAAAGTCCACCTCAATATCTCTTGTGGGGTCCCATGTGCCAGTTGGGTTGCCATCAAGTGGTGTCCATGGGTCTCTAATTATCAAATAAGGCTTCCTCCTCTCTAGCATTAGGGCTTCCTCTAGTGCAACAATCTGTCCCTTTTCTCTCAAAGGGAGGCCATCCTCATCTAGGCTATGAATTAGCTCCTATCCATTCGGTTGTGTCAAGGTCAAACTAGGGGCATACTAGGTCATCATAAAGAATCCTCAATACTAGGTCAAATTTGACCAACGTCCTAGGTCTTAGAGGTACTCTGGGACATGCATCATCTACTCACGCTATCAGGAGGCTCCAGTATCTCAACGCCGCACCTACTTAGGCCATGTCAATGTTATCAGAACCGAACCGGTGATCGAACTGAAAACCTTGTGGACCAGGAATCGGTCGGAATCGATAAAAACCGGTTTACCAAAAACACTTAAAATATTCATATTTTAAATAAAAACATATATATTCATGTGCATCCATATGAATCCAAACCATTTATACACAAATATGCAAAAGTTCTCATTTACATAGCATGTAAGGGTGCACATAACCAAAATATCATCGAGTGCAATCCATCTCTGAACCGAAAATACATCGAAAATACATCATTAAATAGGATCTAGATGGCCTCTGGCATCCAAAAAAAATCATGCTACAACAAATGCCTACATATCATCAAAATCATTGCCTCTATTGGGGTCTTCGTCATCAATATAACCATTTAGGCAATGTCACATGGTTTAGGGTCGAGTTCGGGTTCGACAATAATTAGGTTCAGTTTGAGTTTGAATTTTTTGATGAGGTTTGCCATTAGGTTCGTCTATACACACACATATTAATTTAAAATGAATTATAGGATGAAATAGTAAGAAATCAACATCAGTAAACATAAAAAATGCTATCACGGACATGGAAACTGCAGGGATAAATTACAAGGATAAATTACAAGCTTGAGTTGTGACATGAAGTGATGAGTTTTAATTTATGGACTTGGTCAATGGCTATGAGGCTCGACGAGGTTTGTCGAACCTCAATTTTTTTTTTAAGGTTCGCCAAAATTCGAACCTCAAGGTTAAAGTTCGATGAACCTTGTGACATAGCATTTTGGCATTAAAAGAAGATAGAAGAAAACATAGCATGTCATGTCAAGATTTTGTTTGAGTGATGGGTACATTTTTAGTAGAGTCATGATAAAGGAGTTTGACGACCAATGGCACTAACATCAAAGTACATAGAGGGCTTGGTTCTCTTTATTAAACACTAGTTCCATACCCTCGTACATTACAAAATCTAATTGAAATGTTGCAATTCCCCCAATTCTGAAATCCTGAAAAACTGTTAATTCTATTGGATTTTGAGTGAAATCTAAAATTCTACTTTCTCCATATGAAATCTAATGAGGTTGGAACCACTCTATTTCATGGTAATGTTAAAAATTTAAGTAAAAAGATGAAAATGAAAGATAAGGAGAATGTCACTTTTACTTTAAGAATTTAACATTACCATGAATTGCATAACAATACTAGGACCATAGGCTTGAACATTAGGCTAGTCTAGGGGAGAATTAGAAGTGGGCCAAACAACTGTAAAAATAAAAAAATAAAAAAGACAATTTTTTATGTTGGCATGCATAGGTACATGGAAGGCTTGAATATTAGGCTAGTCTAGGGGAGAATTAGAAGTGGGCCAAACAACTAAAAAATAAAAAAAATAAAAAAAGACAATTTTTTATGCTGGCCTGCATAGGTACCAAACGTGCCTATTCCGGTTCAGACCGGTTTTGGGCCAAAAACGGTTGGTTCCAGCTTTCCGGTCCGGTTCTGATAACACTGGGCCATGTACTTCTTTGAAGGGCTTGGGTACTTTTGGAGCAGGTGCTCAAGGCCTAGGATGTAGTTACCCACCTGACAAAGACAACATGGATTCTAGTGAAAGCAACCATCCATCAGAGACTAAGATCAATAATATTTAGGGCATGTTTAGGGCATGTCAATACTTCAAACAAACATCCCCTTCCAAAAGCAAGAGCAAGTTCTCGCAAAGGTGTTTTCTCCCTTGGTAGGGGTAGCTAATGGTCAACCCTATTAAGTTCTTCCAATGCCCAAGGGGAAGTAACATTTCCCTTCACCCTTCAATTGATAAGTGTTATTGTATAAGAATGTTGTAATGGATGGGAGAAGACTTCATGGTCAAGTGCCATGGTTAAAGTGATCAACTGATGTAGGTGTCCATATCCTGAGTGTATAGATGTGAGGAGGGAGCATTTGTGGATGCATGAGTTACCATCTCGACCTAATTTTCCAACCGTTTTATGTTCCTTTTATTACTGCTTATAGCTCAAGGGTTAGAGCTCGCTTTTTATGATGTAACAGTGTTATCACCCCTTAAGATAAGTCATTTCATCGCTCATTGAGGTTGGGACATGTTATTGATTTTTGTGTAGCATCAGGAGGTATTCTTGAATGCCAAGAGGCCTAGAAAAATTATGGAAATTGAAATAACAATTTTATTTTTGGGCCTCATGTAGGTCCCAAGCTGTCAAGTCGGCCCCACCATGACAGGGTGTGACCCTTGGTCAAAAGTCACCCATTGACCAAGTATAAATACACAAGTTGATTTCCTCATTTGGACCAATTCAGATTATTATCATTCTCTTTTCTATTCTTATCCACACGTGCGCAATCAAGAGGAAGATTTGAAGTTTGACCAAGTTATAGAAGCTGCCATTTGATTGAGTTTTGACCTTCTTTGTTTGACCGAGAACAAGGCTAGCTTTGACCACAAAAACAAGTTTACTTTGATCATTGAAACATGTCATGTTTGACTAAAGAGAAGGATGGTTTGATCATAGAGTTGACTCTAGGTTTGACCACAAAAGTCAACCATAGGCCTGAGTTGATCGCAAGGGTCAACCACAGGTCCGAAGTTGATCTTATGAGATAAGTTGACCATGCCAGAATTTGACCAAAATTGATTGTTTTGGAGATTTGAATAGTATTAACTAAGTTGGAATTTTGACCAGGTTTGATTGGTATCTGGACTTGGATTTTGGCACAGATTTCTAGAATATTCTTGGAATTGTAAATATTGTTGAAGAACAATTTCTCATAAGGAGAAAAGTCGTCGGGTTTTTTCCAATGTTGGGTTTTCCCATGGTAAATTTGTTGTGTCTATTGTGCATGGATGTGTCTTTTTGATCCTACTATTTTCACTAAATCACTGTTGAAATTTTTTGTGTATAATTGCTCAATGATATATGTGGCATAAGACAAATTGATTGGAAATCATTAGTAAGTAATTATCAGATTAGAAGATCAGTTCTACTGTGTACTATTGTAGAAAATTCAACACATGCAAGGGTCCTTTTTTGATATAATGGAGCAACATGTGCTCAGGAATTGGGTGATGGCCATATGAGGTAGGTATAGCTTTTGCCCACGTGCTAATCTTTATGTTTTGGCCATGTTTTACATTTTGATTTTCTTTTTTTTGTTTCATTGTGGCCATGATATGCTTTTTCTTTTCTTTTAGTTGCATCAACCTTTCAGGGAAAATTTTATGGGCCCTACTCAAAGTATGTGGACATATGAGTGCCAAATCCCCAAGAATCGATGACAAGTTGTACCCAAAGAATGGAGGTGAGATATGGGGCTTGTAATGTGAGATGAAAAGTGTTAAGTATGCTATACGGAGAACAGAACACGCGATCTCAATCATGGCTTCCCAAGTGGTGCCACTCTTGTAACCTCAAGGGCCTTACGGGAGGTCCCACTTGACTAGGGTCAATAATTAAACCCCCTAGTACGGTGAGAGAAAAAAAATACAGTCAAGGTTTTTCAATCTTCCAAATCACCCTGTCATTCATATTAAATGCCCAAAAAAACAAGTGTAACCACCTTATTGCAAAATGATCAAAGTACTTTTTGAAAAGAAACCCACCTTCCTCTAAGTTTCTATGTTAGATGGTGAGAGCCACATGGATGATGCAAATGGTGGAGGCACATGGCATATCATTCTCTACTGGTGATTGTCTGGGGGCTATTGACTATCTAGATGTTTGACTAGATGTCAAATGTAGGAGAAAAAATTCTTTCTATGGCGTTACCCATTTTGGTGTGTAATCAACCCAGAGGATACCTTTCAGGGAAAAGTTTCTGGGGCCCTACTCAAAGTATGTGGAGATATGAGTGTGAAATCCCCAAGAATTGATGACAAGTTGTACTTGAAGAATGGAGGTGAGATATGGGGCTTGTAATGTGGGATGAAAAGTGTTAAGTATGGTATATGGAGAATGAAACACGCGATCTCAATCATGGCTTCCCAAGTGGTGCCACTCCTGTAACCCCAAGGGCCTTACTGGAGGTCCCAGTGGACTAGGGTCAATGATTAAACCCCCTAGTAAGGTGAGAAGAAAAAGACAGTCAAGGTTTGTCAATCTTCTAGATCACCCCGTCATTCATATTAAATACCCAAAAAAACAAGTGTAACCACCTTATTGCAAAATGATCAAAGTAATTTTTAAAAAGAAACCCACCTTCCTCTAAGTTTCAATGTTAGATGGTGAGAGCTACATGGATGATGCAAATGGCGGAGGCACATGGCATATCATTCTCTATTGGTGATTGTCTGGGGGCTGCTGGCTATCTACATGTTTGACTAGATGTCAAATGTAGGAGAAAACTTTCTTTCTATGGAGTTACTCATTTTGGTGTGTAATCGACCCAGAGGATACTCAAACTCAAAAATTATTTCTTTCTAAGGTTTTGGATTTGTTTTGAAGCTCTCCTTCACATTTTCTTCCCTTGCTAAAGGCCTTAAATCCTTTCCAACTTTCTAAAATTCTGTCCCTAGTGTTGAAGATGGACTTGGGGAATACATTTTCCCCCTCCTTTAAATAGTCCACTAGTTCTTCCCCCATTGCATGCTCCCATTTTTTTGATAATATTATAGAGTATGTTAATATTTTTCATGAGATTTTTGGTGTCTTTTAAAGATTTCTCGTAAGATTTTATGTTTTTGATTTTGTTGAATTTAGTGGATGGGGATATTAATGTAGATCCAAATATTACTTTGAGGCTGTGGATCAGTAGTTTCTATATGATCTTTGTGTGATCAAAGAAATCTCTAAAATATCTTTGTGAGAGAGATCATAGTAAAACATAGAGGTAGAAAAAGTGCACATTTTATTTCTAGGTTAGTTGTGGAAGCCTTCTTATTTCAAATCAATGGCTCTCCTCCCCTTTATCTAGCTGGGTTTATGATTTTGGATGTTGCATATGATGTATTTATTTTTGCATAAGATTAGCTACTAAGATTTTTGTTTTTTGTTTAAGATTTCTTGTAGGATAATTTGGTCTTTGTTTCATATTTGTTGTAAGATACTCGTTTATTTAATAATTCTCTTCAGATTTCTATTCTTTTTGTACTTTATTTTTTTCTATGTAGGGTAACTTTTGTTGGGCCATGGATGCTTTTTGAGGTTGCAAAGTAGTTTGTGTCTACCATTTATGTATGATTGTTTCCTTTTGTTAATCTGTTTTTGCTATTGTTATTGTTGTTTTGTTTTTTCAATTGCTATTGATGATATTTTTTTTGCATTTGTGAGCATGACCATGCTAATTTGCTTAAATTTATAGGCAATATAGTGTAGGTTATTGAAGGTGGAGAACTATTGATAAAACTCTTGAAATATCGTGTGAGAGATGTGGGGCAATGTGAGTTCCTTTTGTTTTTCAATTGCTATTGATGATATTTTTTTGCATTTGTGAGCATGACCATGCTAATTTGCTTAAATTTATATGCAATATAGTGTAGGTAATTAAAGTTGGAGAACTATCGATAAAACTCTTGAAATATCGTGTGATAAGATAAGATAAGATAATTTTATTAATGTCCAACGAATGACCACAAAGTAGGTCAAAGGGACTGTCGGTTACAAAAGGGGGTCGTGCCCAGTAGGAGAACCAAATGGTTTCCTTATAAAGACAAATACTGAAAGAAAGATAGAAAATAAAAACGAGGCGGGTCGGGAAGAGCGTATGGAGCTCCGATCCCGGCCTCGCCGACTGATCTCTAGACTGCGTCGCAGGATCACTGGTGAAGAAGACCCTAGGGACGCAAATGTGGGAGTTCGATTCTCCTAACATCCGAGGTCGAGAGAGGAGAACTGTGGGTAGTTCAGTAAGGTTTGCTGGCTTGAAATAGTGGTCACTGGTTGCCTCCGATTGTGTTGTCTCCGTGATCTAATGATCCTGGACTGCCTCGCGGGGAGATGTCTGGCGCGGTTCTGCTGCTGGGTCCTGAGAGATTTGGGCTAATGTGAGTCCTTTTTGGTGTAAAACTCGTACGCTTTTCTATGAAATTGCCTTCATTTCAAATAGAAGGTTCTTATCTCTTAACTAGCTAGGGTTTGTGATTTTCATATTTGAATAAAATGTACTTGATTATACATAATATTTTTGGTCTTTGTTTAGGATCATTTGTTGTATGTTTTAGTATATATTCAATATTTCTCATGAGACTTTTAAAATATTTATCATAAGGTTTTTAATTTTTATTGAATGTTTTATAGTTTAATTGGGTTTAGTGGGTCGGACATTAATGCAAGTCCGAATGGTCCATGATTCCATAGGTAGTGGTTAAAGGTGAATGTTGTGGCATATGTATGGTCCCTTATGTGTTTTTATTTAAATGTGAGCTATCTTACATTATTAGCCATTTGTTTAATTATTGAATGCAATGCAATGTAAGTAAATGAACGTGGGGGATAGTTGTTGAAACTATTTAAATATTTTTATGAGAGAGACATTATAGTAGAGTGCAGAGGCAAAGGTGGAGGTTAGTTTTCTATTGGTGCAAAATTCAAGCATGATATGTTATGTAATATTTATTGTTGCAAATATTATAGTTTTCTCCCTCATTTAGGATTTATGATTTTTGGTGTTTACATAAGATGTACTTTCTAGTGGATAAGATTACAAATAAGATTTTCAGTTTGCATTTCAGATTCTCATAGATATTTTGATATTTGTTTCATATTCCTCACAATATTTCATGTATATTTAATAATTTTCAAAATATTTTCTAGCCTCTATTTAATACTTATTTATTTTTTGGTGTGCAGGGTCCCTTTCGTTGGCCATGGATGCCTTTTGCAATTGTAGTGCAGAGTTTATCTCTTATTTGAGTTTTTATGTTTACTTTGTTATTTTGGTTGTATTTTTCTATTGTTGGTCATTTTTGTTTCTATTGTTGTTTTTTAATGTTGTGGCTCTTATATCTTTGTATTTGCGAGCATGGCCATGCTAACTTATGGTTTGGTATATTTTTTTTTCTTGTTTGTTTTTTGAGTTTATTTTCTTTTGTTCATATATATAATATATATATATATATATATATATTTTTTTTTGGATTCAATGTGTGGGGAAATTAAGGAAGACCTCAACAACCCATTGTGCGGGTTTAGGGTTGATCCAGAGTTTGTAAGCGCATTGGGAAAACACAAATGAGGTATGTATGGTGGAATTTATTTGTTTATGGAGAAATGTGAAGGGTAACACGAAAGAGGTATGTTTGGGGAACTTACTTGTTTATTACTAAATTATATGGTTTCATGCCCATTTTGAACTCATTTGTTGCTTCATCTTTATATGATGTATTTTCGTTGACATTTTGTGCAATACCGATCCAGAAAGGCGAAGGATCAATGGTGAAACTATCGAATATATTCATATGGCAAAGGTATAATTGAATGTATATTATATAATTTGAAATTTATTTATATAATGTGTTATGCAAATGTAGGTAAAGGAAGGTGGAGGTACATAATTATTTTTGTTTGACATCCTTGCAAATGTGTAGGAGGTCACAAGTGTAGTGGACAAAGGCGAATGAGTTATGTATGGGGAAATTTAGTTGTTTATAGGCAAAAGCGAATGAGGTATGTATGTGGAAATTTATTTGTTTATGGATAAAGGTGCAAGATGTATGTATGAGGGAACTTACTCGTTTGTTACTAAATTATATGGTTTTGATGTCTATTTTAATTTAACGCATTTGTGGATTCATATTATATCATGTGCATTTGTTGAAATTTAGATGCAATATAGATCAAGAAAGGTGAAGGACCATTGGTAAAACCACTAAATATATTTCTGTAACGTGAGACACCATAGCAAAGGTATAATTGTTAGGTGGATAAATCCTTCTTGCTGACAAGAGCGATCTCCCTAGATCCTAAAGGAAACTAGAAACAAACAGACAATTGAATAACTCTTTCTCTAAGCTTATTCCGTTCAAATTGTAAATACAGGAGCAGGATAATAAGCCTCTTACTTATTTGTGAAATGCTTGATGAAGATCCATGCTCCATTCAAATTATAAATACAGGAGTAGGAGAATAAGCCTCTTACTTATTTGCGAAATGCTTGATGAAGATCCCTACTCTGTCTCGATGAAGCTTCCCAATGCTCAAAAATACCTACAAGCACAGACATAAGAGAGATCAAAGGCATATGCAATCATAACAATTTAAACAAGCTTAATCTAATGATCAAGGAGATTAGGAATTGAGATTATCTTAATGAATATCAAAAGAAGCATAAATCATTCATCATTCCAATAAGACAATACAATGGAAAAAATGATTCATATGTATTAATTCAAGGATAAAGAAGAGCCATACAACCTCTGCCTTGATGTCATGAGGCTCCTCCCAAATGCCTCTAAACCTCTCCTTAGCTTAATAAGCCTTCCAATCTAAATACAACAGCATAAGTGTATCTTTTTTGAATCTCCCAATCCCTCTATCCTCTAGTCAATTTATAGGCCAAGTGGAAGAAGTTTCCCATCCAAAAGAGGATGGGATCCTCTAATTGGGGGTTTAGGGTTCCTTGATGAAAGGGAATTAGCTCCACGATCTGAGGGGTATGGCTTGAATAGATATGACCTAGAAGCTTTCAGTTGGGATATATTCGACCCACAATGCTTCTAGAATTCACTTTTTATATTTACTTTTCTTTGAGTTATCTGCGTGGTCTATAGTGGAAGACAAAGCACAGGATAGAAGCTGCAAATGCACGAAAACTAACTAGGAAAAGCGCGCAAGTCATACTTAACAAGTCATAAATCCATTTTACCCAAAATTCACATCTTCATTGACATCTTCTTCAAGGGGTTTTGATTGTTTGAATTCTAAGGGAGTGCACTGGAACATGTTTATGGAAGGCGAGAGATCCATTTTAACAGTAAAGTGTCTTGGTGACAAAATGACATGTAACAATAATTGAATGCATATTATACTATTTCTAATTTATTTATATAATGAATGCAATGTAAATATAGGTAAAGGAAGTTGGAGCAGCATTGATGAAACTACACAAATATTTTTGTGCGAGAGAGTTGTAGATGTGTTGGAGAGTGTAGAGGCAGAAAGCAAGTGTAAAATTCTAGGAAGATTTCTTCCCTAGGGTTTCTTAATAAATATTCTTTTGCCCATTCAATATTGAAATTTGACACAAACAATCTTTTTAATAGTACAGTATGATAAGAACCACAATAATATCACTGCTCATTCAACCACATATAATGCAATAGTTCATCCAACAGTAATTGTGGTTTAGCCAATCAACAAGTTCCTAATCCAACATAATGTAACCATTGAGAACTTATGTCCTATCTAACAATGACCTGTACCATGTGTACATATTGACAACTAGTAATCCCTTGCAAATTCTGGACAGAAGAATTGATGAATATCCTCAAGACGAATTTGCTACAGGAAGATTAACCAAGGATCACTGGTCAAGGATGAATTCCTTAGATGGCTGCTTTTCCGAAACTACCTCCTTGCAGTCCGACCCTTGTAATGAAATTGAAGAACATTGGAAGCCTTTTCTTGCCTCACCTCTTCAACTCTAGAGCATGTGCTCAAAATTCCATTTTCCTTGAGGTGCCAAGCTTTCATTCCTAAATTGCAGAAAATGCAAAAGAGTCTTGAAGTTTCTTGGCTGAGAGCCAAGTTATTGCAGCACTTTGTATATGTATAGAAACTACTTTAATCCTGAGGCATTGCCGTCTTTGATTTCAAAGCTTCATGCCATGATTCCTTGAGGTGCCAAGCTTTCATTCCTAAATTGCAGAAAATGCAAAAGAGTCTTGAAGTTTCTTGGCTGAGAGCCAAGTTCTTGCAGCACTTTGTATATGTATAGAAACTACTTTAATCCTGAGGCATTGCCATCTTTGATTTCAAAGCTTCATGCCATGATTGAACCAAAATAACCGCCTTTCCTTGGGTTTCCTTTCAACATAATTATTTTGTTGCTTCACTTTGACCTAGTTTATTTCTTAGATAATGCTGTCTTTGAATTAATGATCTGTAGAATGACTGAATTTTGATAGCTACCATTTTTCTTTAGCTCTGCAATGCTTTTGCTCAGTAGGCCTAGCTGGCACTGTCTTTTCAAAATTGCCAGAACCCATCCTGCCTGTTTTGTAGAGTACATGACAAATTCCCAAACATTGGTTTTCTCTCAAGAAGCATGGCTGAAAGGAATGCCAACATAATGATTTCATTGTGTTCATTATATGATGGATCCCCTTCAAGGAAATCAGTTATCTGTATGAACTCTGGAAAATTATCCAACTATTTAATCACATTTCATACTAGCCCATATTTAGGAGTAGAAGCCTCAGTTGCAGAAGTTGCCATCAATGCCAAGGGATCCGTAACTCGAGCTTCCTTTAGACATTGAGTACCAAACATATGGTAAGTAGAAGTTTATAAGGTACAAAATTGTTTCTCCATTAGCAAATGATGATTTGAAATTGTCTACATGCTCCCCATACAAATTCCCTTAATCCATTTCAGCATCATCTCGATTATTGTAGTTGCATTTTTTAAAGGCCTAACTAGATTTAAATCTTCGGATCCCCTGATAGGAGCATCCTTATCTAATGTCATAAGTCTTCTACCCAAGTCTACACTTCCATCCTTTGATCCAAGCTCCCCATTAATGCAAAAGTTATTGACAGTCATAATCACATCAATAATGTGGAATCTTGTCAGATTACAATCAAATTTGCATACCTTCTTGTCAACTGTAATGATAGGAGCAACAACCTTACAAGAATTTTCATTGATAGTGTTACAAGCCGGGTTAGAAATTTCTTGTGGCAGAGCAACAAATAGATTTAAATTATTTTTACTGCTAGAGCCAGTTGATGTAGTGACACTCATTGCCAATGAATGATTTTTAGCCAACACTTTGTAACCAACTGGCTGATTTTTAAAAGTAGTACCAATATGAAAACCAAGAGAAGTATCAACATGCTTATTTTCCTTATAGAGAACCTTGTGCTTGTTGTCTTCTCTGATTCTTTCATCTTCATAACTATAATCCAATTTCGCAAGAGCTTTTGTCTGCTGCTCCTTTTTTCTCTCTTCTTTATGAGTAGATGCCTCAACGTTACCGTCTGCCTTCAGATCCCACATAGATGTTGCAGCACAAGTTTTTCATTAACTACCAAACTAGACACCTCATGTTGAATGAAAGGAGACTTCCTTCTTTGACCAATGGTCATTTGAGGCATTACCCAAAGAGTGCCAAATGGCTTTGTTACATGTTGTGGTAGACTGGCCATTACATTTTGATGTGTGCCCTTGCCACAATTTTTGGGCCTACCTTCGTACTTATTGTCACAAAACTTCTGAAAGGTTAGGGATTTCTGAGTCTTCTCTTTTACATTTGGTAACCCTTCCAATAATCTGAAGCATCGTTATTCTGTTGTGGAGGTCCACAATTCCTTGTTTTCTGCCTTTCTAGGAATTGGTAAACAAGGTCTAGGAGTCTTCCTTTCTAGGAATTGGTAAACAAGGTCTGGGAGTCTGCCTTTTTGGGAATTGGTAAACAAGGTCTGCGAGTCTTCTAATTGGCTATCCTAGAGCTATTAGGTTGAATAGGAATATCTGCATTATTCCCAAACTGTAATTGGCTATCCTAGAGCTATTAGGTTGAATAGGAATACCTGCATTATCCCCAAACTGTACAGGAAACTCAGTTAACAATTGTTGGTTTTGGTTTTGTTGCCATTGAGTAGCCATAACTTGCTTGGTCCTTTTCCAAGTCTGCTTTCGCCAATCTTCCATTGAAAACTTCATGAAGGTCCTGGGTATGTGAAATGAACCTAGTTATTGACAGGTTGGCCAGGTGAACCAACTCTGATGCCATTGTAAAATTCTAAGAAGATTTTTTCCCTAGGGTTTTCTCTAAGATAACTAAGATTTCTCAATAAATATTCTATTTCCCTTCCAGTAATGACACAAACAATCTTAATCTTTTTAATAGTATAATTTTGGTTAGCATCAGATGTGCTCTAGCTCCGAAATTTTGTGGAGGGGCTAGAATGCATAAGATCAATAAGACCCAGAAATAATTAATATTTTTAATGGGTTCCTAAGTCTAAACTTAGGAAGATAAAAATATCAATGGGTATTAATAAAAATATGGGTGAGAAACTTCTAAGAGGCGAGGATCAAGTCTGTGTTAATCTTTAGCTGTTGATTAGGAACTTAATCTCGGTCGTTGATTCATCAATAGGAAAAGTATAAGAGGAGGCTTGAGGGTCAGTTGGAGATACACCAAGTTGATCAAATTAGTTCGATTTTTCTGGGGCATGGTTTGCTGAGAAAATCGAACTAGTGATCTAAGTTGCAGTGAGAGGGGCAAAAGCAAAGATTTGGGTTGGGAAGGAGTTCCGAGCCCAAGAGTACCAGGCAAAAGCGCAACAGTAGCATCAGAGAGGCATCGCAGAGGCCTATGCAACCCAGGAAGGGGCTCATGCAATGTTGACGCAGGCCAAGAGGGTCTCTTGCAGTGGTAGTGTAGGATCTTCGTCTGAAGTTCGAGATTTTGCTGGAGAAGCGAGGTTCAGAGCTGGGAGGGTTGAACATCAGTGTTCCTCCAACAAATTGATCCAGCAGAAGGGGTGACACAGTGTCCTAGAGGCAAGATGCTGGCCCATGCAGGGATTGCGTTGGGATTTTGCAGTGTTTGCCGAAGTCGGGCCACTCAGTGGATCAATCGTGATTTGGAGAACGAGGTAAACCCTCATGTATTTCTTGCTGTCGCGATTTCTCTGAAAGGTTAGCTAGTGTGAGAGGCAACCTGTTGTACTCAGATTCTTCTTGCTTAAGAATACAAACCCTTTATCTGCTGCACCGGTTTCCTGCATTGGGTTTTTCCGGGGACGTTTTATCCAAAAATAACGGTATCCCTTGTCTGTTTGTCTCATATTTTTTCAGTTTATGATTTGTATGTCTGTGTTTTTCATCACTGCTTATAAATTAAGTAACTTGTTGAATGTAATAACAAGTAGGCGATGATAAACAAGTGATTGCAGTAGGATTTCCAATGTGTAGATTCAAAAATTTTCACATGGTATCAAAGCATTGCAGGTCATAGGACACTGAAGACATCAGCCAGGAGATCTAGTGAATTTGCGGCAGAGAAGCAACTGTCCTGAGTGACAGTGTTGTTTCAGACGCGGAGGAGTAGCTGAAGGAGTGACGCAGAGCCAAAGAAGTGATGCAGAGGCTCACGTAGTGTCTGCATCAACGTTTCGAGCTTGTAGAGGGTGACGCAGTACCTGAGAGGAGCTCACGCAGTGACTGCGTCAGCTCTTCGGGCTAGTGTAGAGCCTAAGAGGCTCAAATCAGTGAGTTGTCGGGGCTGGAGGAGTAGTGCAGATTCAATCTGAGGAGCCAGTGGGATGTTGTTGCTATTGGTCCAGAACAGTGTCTGTGGAGACAAAGCCGAGGTAGAGGGAGTCACTGCCTTGACGGATTTCCAGCCAAAGAAATCTAGATCTGGGTTGCTGAGCAATAGTAAAGGAGGATTGGAGAGGAGTGATTTGACATTTGGTGGGAGGATTTCCGTGAAGGAAATCAAGACTCAGAGGGAGTCTGGAAAGAACTTGTTCCTTAGAGAGGATTTCTAGCACCAAAGAAATCCATATTCGAGTTTTACTGGGGCAACAGTAAGCGAGGGGGAAGAGAACCTGTTCTACACTTGTTTGAGTAGAGATGGCAGTCAATGGACTAAGGGATCAGGACAGATTGGATGGAGCATCCAAATTTGTCATTTGGAAGGCTAGGATCCTGGCAGTCTTGGACAAGAATCGCATCGAGGATTATGCCTTGAAAGTGGTGGCTGTACCGGTTAATGCTGATCCTCTCAAGAAATACAAGGAGGCTCAAGCGAAGGCTAAATGAAAGATTCTAGATGGGGTCAAAGGTCATGTGGTCCCACACATCGCTGAGAAGAAAACAACAAGGGAGATGTGGGAGACGTTGACCACCTTGTACTAGGGGACTTCTGTTCAATGAAAGATGCTATTGGAAAATCAGCTGAGACAGTACCAGATGCAGAAGGGAGAAGAGATCAATCCCTTCTTCCTCAGGTTGCAAGGGATTCGAGACCGACTTCCGTGGGGTCTACAGCAGATCCTGAGTTCATGGTCAAGACTGTCCTGAATGCAGTCACTGAAGACTGGGAGACATTTGTCAAGAGTATCTTGGGCAGAGCTTCTCTCCCCAGTTGGGAGGAGATGTGGGCAACTCTTCGACAGGAAGAGACAAGAAGTTGACCAAGGCAGGGAGTAACGGCAAAGGAGTCAGAGCCAAGGAGGAGGAGGAGGATGCAGCTCTCACATCATCACGACAACCAGGGCAGAAAAAGAGGAAAAAGAAGGAAATAACCAAAGTCAGATGGTTCAGGTGTGGGGAACTGGGATATTTCGCCACTCAGTGCCCTCGGAAGAAGGGAAAGGAAGAGAAGTCTGACTCGAAGGTTGCTCCAGCGAAAGCTGACAAGGAGGATGATGACGAGGATTGTGCCATGAGTGCTCATGCACCTTTGGAGAAGAGGTGGGGCGACATAGAGCTATAGTCGGGAGGACTACACACGAGCATAATCCTTGAGGTGCCCAAACTCTTGGATCACATATGGCTACGAGAGCCCTTAATGACAGTAGCAAAATGACAGGAGTCAGTTGGTGCAAGGGATGTTGGAGCAATAGTGGCAGAGCTAGAGTGCCAGAGTCTGAAGTAACGCAATGGAGGTTGCAGCAGTGTGGGAGGTACAGAGTAGATTGCAACAACGCAATAGCAGTAGAGGGTTAGAATAGATTAGCATCAGAGGTAGTTTCAGCATCACGAGGTATCAAGACTGACCAATATGTCAGCTTTTGGGTGGCCTTTCAGTTGCTTACTTTTCAACAACTGAGTTGAAGTGCAACAATTAGCAGTGGCAGTGCTATGGGTAGCATGATGCAACATATTGAGAGGGAGCTACAATACAAATGTAGCAATGATAGTGGCAGTGTCATGGGTAGCAGTACAGAATGCAATAGTGCAGTGGATGAAGGGCAACAGGCCAAGCATTAGGAGAAAAGAGGACTGATGTCATGGATTAGTGTGATGGTTCTAGTTGGAAGTATTGCTAGAGCACATTCCTCGCTAAGAGGGAGTGTTGATTTTGGGTAGCATTGAATGTGCTCTAGCTCCGAAATTTTGTGGAGGGGCTAGAATACATAAGATCTCCAAGACCCAAAAATCGTTTGGAGAAATTTTGCCCGGATTGTGATTTATTAAAATAATCAATATTTTTAATGGGTTCCTAAGTCTAAACTTAGGAAAATAAAAATATTAATGGGTATTAATAAAAATATGGGTGAGAAGCTTCTAAGAGGCGAGGATCAAGGTTGTTTTATCTTAGCCATTGTTTAGGGACTTAATCTCGGCCATTGATTCATCAACAGGAAAAGTATAAGAGGAGGCTTGAGGGTCAGTTGGAGATACACCAAGTTGATCAAATCAGTTCATTTTTTTGGGGCGTGGTTTGCTGAGAAAATTGAACTAGTGATCTGAGTTGCAGTGAGGGGTAGAAGCAGAGATTTGGATCGGGAAGGAATTTCGAGCCGAAGAGTACCAAGCAGAGAGGCAATAATAGCATCAGAGAGGCAGCGCATAGGCCTACGCTGCCTAGGAAGGGGCTCACGTAGGCCAAGAGGGTCTCTTGCAGTGCCAGTGCAGGATATTTGTCAGAAGTTCGATATTTTGTTGGAGAAGCGAGGCTCTGAGCCGGGAAAGCCGAACAACAGTCTTCCTCCAACAAATCGATCCAGTTGAAGGGGTCATGCAATCTCCTACAGGCAAGATGCTGGCCCAAACAGGGATTGCGCTAGGATTTTGCAGTGTTTGCTGGAGTTAGGCCACTCAGTGGATCAGTTGTGATTTGGACAACGAGGTAAACCCTCATGTATCTCTTGCTGTCGTGATTTCTTTGAAAGGTTAGCCGGTGTGAGAGGCAACCTGTTGTTCTCAGATTTTGCTTGCTTAATAATACAAACCCTCTATCTGCTGCATCGGTTTTCTCGCATTGGGTTTTTTCGGCGACGTGTTGTCCAAAAATAACGGTGTCCCTTGTGTGTTTGTCTCATATTTGTTTCGGTTTATGATCTGTATGTCAGTGTAGTCTGCAGTAGTGTTTTTCATCATTGTTTATAAATTAAATAACTTGTTGAATGTAATAACAAGTAGGAGATGATAAACTAGTGACTGCAGTAGGATTTCTGATGTGTAGATTCAGAAATTTCACAGAACCAACTTTGATACCACTGTAAAATTCTAAGAAGATTTTCCCCTAGGGTTTTCTCTCATATAACTAGGGTTTCTCAATAAATATTCTTTTTCCCATCCTGTAATGACACAAACAATCTTTTTAATAGTATAATATGATAAGAACCACGACGATATCATTGCTCATTTAACCACATATAATGCAATAGCTCATCCAACAATATTTGTAGTTCAACCAATCAACAAGAAGTTCCAAATCCAATAGAGTATAACAAATGAGAAATTATGTCCTATCTAACAATGACCTGGACTGTGTGTACGAATTCGTAGACAAAATAGTGTACTAGTAATCCCTTGCGAATTTTGGATAGAAGAATTGATGAATATCCTCGAGCTTAATTTTCTACAGGAAGGTTAACCGAGGGATCACTGGTCAAGGACAAATTCCTCAGACTGCTAACCAATTCTGTCTAGGATTTGTTGACTCTTCCTTCTTAGTTGCCTCAAGAATCTCCTTCTAAACTTGTCTCACAGACTGCAATTATTTCAAGAGGTTTAGTATTGCATAGTCTCTAATCAACCCGCCGAAAAAGACTTGGGTAGATTCACTCAAAACCCTTGGACCGCTTTAGAAAATGGTATTTTTTCTGTCCAAGGAGGATTTTGCACAAGATCAGTGTCAAAGAATTTGGCTTGTCTACCTCAGATGAATTTCAGGTGCTTCAGGAGTTTTGTCTTGTTGGCTTTATGAGTTCTTGGTTGCCTTAGGAAATTCTATTTTTTTGCCTTATGTTCGTTTTGCTAGAACAGGGTGATTGTGGCATGCTACAGAAGAATTTTACAAGCCTTCAATCTTGGTTTTTGCCTCATATTTCCTCCACAGGAATTTGCTTCCTTCAGATAGATGGTTTCCCTGCTTTGCTAGAACAAAATAGAGAAGATAAAAATTCATCTCTGCAGTTGCAACCTTGTAGCTCAGCCCTACGGTTATGACTTTGTGGCTCGGCCCTATTGCTGCAAAAGTTGCCCATCTTATTTTCTATAAGAGAGATTTGGAGGTTAAATAATCAGGTAATCTTCCAATTCAAGCCAGAGATGCTCCAAACCAGAACTTCAATTTGTCCCACAATTAGTGTCACCTTCAATTGGAAATGATGCTGAATTACGACAATATCAAATAGAATTAGATCCCACGATTTGTCAAATAGATAACAGAAGATAAAGAGAAAAATATTAGCTAGGGTGAAATCTTTCACCACTGAAATTAGTAGAGAAAAAGGGGTCTCAAATGATTTGATCTCAAATGTTCTCTAGTTATATATTTCTCCATAGGCTCCCAAATGTAAGGGTTTGTGAGTGCAACCCCCAATTTTGGGTCTTTTTGCCCCAACCGACCCAACTTTTGCACAATGTTGCCCTGAAATTTGAAAAATTAGGTTTTTACCCCTTTATCAAGGCTATATCCTGTGAAAATGCTATTATTGCAGTAACTGATTTATTTTACCTACTTATTTCCCAATTAGCTATTTACGAAATCCATTCAGTAAATATTAAATAAATTCTACTACAAATATCACACCATAATACAGAAACAAATACACACACAAGAATCAAACACATCAGCACAATTATTTTTGGACAAATGTCCCCGAAAAAACCCAATGCGGGAAAACCGGTGCAACAGAGGAGGATTTTATTAATCATCTTTTCTAGAGTACAACTAGTGTGTAAAGTTTTGTAGATGTTCTATGCTAAGAGCAATTTCACTTTTCTCACAGCAATCATACAAGTAGTTAAGCAAAATGCAGATAGAACATATAAGCAGATCTTACAGAAGACATATCAGAAACAGGAAAAATGTGTGTTCGTTTCGGCGGTCAACAGGATGCTTCAACCAGCAAAGTCTCCTTTGGTCAGCCAGCCCAGCATGTGTCACAACAACCCTCCAACCAATAGATGAGTCAACCCAAGTCAATTCTACAAAAGTCAATGCTGTCCTGAAAAGTCAACGCAGGGACAGCAAGCTAAAAGTCAACGCAGCAGCAAAACGGTCAACCCTTTGACTTCGATTTTTGTGCCAGGTAGTACGGCCTTCAAAAATCAAACCTTCCACAAGTTTTCAGCTTGATTGGACCAAGTGTTGACCAAAGTCAACGCTGGTCAAACTTCTGCGAAACCCTAGCAGCAGAAAATCGTACTACAGCTCAGCCGTACGGTCTTTCCTCTTCGTCCTTCCCACGTGTGGCTGAAATTTGTCCTCCAGGTAGCTCGTACTCTTTAGGATGAGAGAGGAAGATGTGAGTTGTGTTGTGATGAAATTCTCTCCAACTTTTCCTGTATTTATATCCATCAATGAGGGTGTGTGACACATCTGTTGGGCATGTGAGCCTACATGACAAAACTGGCTGACCTTGCACATATAATTTATTAAGAATAATAAATTCAAAATATAAGTTCTGCTCATCGGATTAAGACTATTTTTATATGGATTTTACACCTCTCAGAAAGAGGAATCCAACAAAAATATTAGCCTCTTAATCTGAGCATCAGAACATGGAGTTTGGACCTAGTTGTCCAAATTTAACATAACATTATCTCATGATGCGCACGAGATCGACTCATATGTTGGAACAAATTTGGCAAAGAAAATGAGGTAATTGGAAGTGAAACTAAGGGATAACACCATATATGTCTAATTTAGTTTGGCGACTAGAATTCCTGTTTTGTACAATCACTGGGCTCATTGGGGGATGAATCTATCGTACAATCACACGTGAGGTTGATGTTGGCGGTTGATCTGTATGGTTGGCAGATGAGCTTTGGTGATTGTATGGTGGACAATCATATGATTGGGTTTATACAACTTTTCCTTACCGTGATTCTGACACCACATTATGAAAAGCAAACCCACAAAGAAACCATGAACTCAACGAGATATTGGAAGAGAGAAATACTCCTTATATTAAAATGAAGAGAGCACTTGTCCTTTTATAGTAAAGGAATGACATAAATTCAGTAAGCCATAGATGCATAAACCATAAAATCATTTAAATGTAAGTAGTTACTACAACACTACAACATAAGTTAGGTTAAGTCAAAAAGTGACTTTATCATTATGCCTAGCCTGCAGTCTAAGTTGAAATTATGAACTAGCATCTCAAGCTTCAGCTGAACTGGCATTCTCCATAAGGATGTAAACTGTCTTGAGATTAGGCTTGTGGCAACACCCTCCAAAATTTTGGCCTGCATCCAATTTTGGAGCCTGCCTTGGGTTTTTACTTAATGTTTGCAAGCACTCGGGCTCACCCTGTGAGCTCGTGTTGAATCTTTGCACCCTCCTTGCTTGATTGTTCAACGGATATCCTTTTGCATGTTGGTCACAATGTCACGCTTGCAGCCATGTCCTCGTCATGCACAAGGTCCCGCTTCGTGTGTATAAGTTTTATTCACAATGTAAACATTCGTCTTACTCACACACGAAGTTGTATGCTAAGTCACCAGGTTCGAGTTCGAGTTCGAGTTCGGCGACCATGAAATTCGAATAAAGTTCGCCAACTAAAATTTTGTCAATAAAATTCGACATAAAGTTCGACATATAGAAATTCGAAAATATATATATATATATATTCAATTTAAAGTCAAATTCATATAAATCTATGACTGGAAGTTACATAATTCCAAGATGAATGAATGCATTAACATTTGACACTTTAATAGCAGCAGTTCAATGCTTAATAACAGGCTACAACAGCAGTTCAATGCTTAATAAATAGTGCTCATGTTCAACAATGAAAAAACAATGCTCATGAATGAATGAATGAAAGAAATAGTGCTCATGAATGAAAAAACAGCAGCAGTTCAATGCTTAATAACATATTAACAAGCCATAACATACATGAGGCTGCTGGCAGCAACATTGTGAAATTAAACATTCAATTCATGGTAAATACTAAACACCAAAATTTGTTTCTTCAAGTTTTAGCAAACTGGAAATTAATAACCAAAAGTTTAAACTTTAAATTTAGAAAATTGTTCATGCAGATTAAATTCGGGATTAAATTCGAATTCGGGATTAAATTCGAATTTGGGATTAAATTCGGGATTAAATTCAAATTCGGGATTAAATTTGGGATTAAATTCGTTGCAGCTTGAAAATCGCCGAATTTCGAATTTCATGGATAAAATTCGGCGAATCTGGTGACTTAGCTTACAATGACTTTTGGAAAACCGTGCAACTTATATATATTTTTGCAAAATATTTCAGCGATTTCTTTTGCTGAGTATGACTTTTTTATTGCCATAAAGTGAGCATATTTGGTTAGTCTGTCGACTACTACGAAAATCTTGTCCTTGCCTTCAGATACTG
>APFE030054321.1:552-29423 GCA_000404065.3 Pinus taeda
TTTTTCTGCAGGAATAGTTTATTCACCAGAGACTTAGATTGGTACAAAGTCCCTAACTTGTCCCACATAGCCTTCGCCGTATGTTCCCCTGATACATTTAGCAATACTGAATCTGAGACACATAATCGTATTGTGCTCTTTTCCTTCCGATCCAACTTCTTCCATTCTTCATCGATCACTCCCATTTGTTTAGTACCCGGATCTGCCGCGATCCACTGATCTTTATCCACCAACAGGTCCTCTATCTTGAGTTTCCACAACTCAAAACTCTGACCATTGAACTTCTCAATCTCTATCTTTCCGCTGCTCGCCATCTTCTTTCACCACTAGAATCGATTTTGCAGATCTCCCCTGAACAGGGTTTACCACAGGGCTGAGCGAAACCCCTCAGCAACAAATGTGTCTCCTTGAAGCCAAAATAGCTCTGATACCAAATGTAGGTTTTAACCTTGTACAGAAATTACTTGCATTCGAATTCTAAAACAAAGAAAATAAACAATGCGAGAGCATAACACATAAAACACATATGCACAGAGATTTTCCCCTGGATCCCAAAACCGGGACTACCAGCTTGATTTTTCATTATTATATTTTCCTTTCAATGTTATAATACACATTTATACATGCTGAAGCATCCAAAACCATGGACCGAAAACCATAGGTAGGTTCGCCCAACCTAATATAGGGTCCAAAAAAAAATTTCACGGGGCGCTGCCCCGGACCCCGTAGAGGGGGGCTACCCACCCCCCTCAAACCCCTCTACTACATAATCGGCGCAATGAAGGGTGGGCTCTGCCCCCCCTCTAACCCCTCGGTTCACTACGTAGGTTAGTCATGGAAATAATATAATACAACCCAAAATTTCTCTTGGAACACCAAAGCGAGTAAAAATATCCTCATAAAGAAAGCTAGCAACTAAATTTTCAGTAGCAAAAAATAATGCTTTGGCTTCTACCCATTTAGTGACATAATCAGTACATACCAATATATACTTTTTCTATTTAGATGGTGGATTAATAGGTCCAATAAAGTATAAAGCCTATTTTTCAAAGGGTTCGATGAGTACCTGTGGTTGTAGTGGCATCTCATTTGATGGGGTAGGTTTCCATACTCTTTGGCAACTGTCACACCTTTTGACATATTGTTTTGCATCTTTGAAGAGGGATGGCCAATAATATCCAAAAGAAAGGATTTTATAGGGTGTCCTTTTGTCCGCAAAGTGTCCACCACATGGTTCATCATGATATGCTTTGAGAATATCAGGCATTTCATCATCCCTGACACATCTTCTAATCACAAGGTCTGGCCCTGTTTTAAACAATTCGTTAGAAATCCATGAATATTTTGAACTCTCCTGAATAATATTTCTTCTTTCACTAGGAAATAAATGTGGAGGTAGTTTCCATGTAACGAAATAGTTAGCCATATCTGCATACCAAGGAGTCTTAGTAGTTACTGCTAATAAGTATTCATCAGGAAACTTATCCTCTACAGGAGAATCTTCTTTGATATTCTGAATTCTAGACAAGAAATCAGCTACTGTGTTTTGTTTCCCTAGTCTATCTAACACAGTAATATTGAATTCCAGTAAAAGTAGGAGCCACCTTGTAACTCTACCATTAGTAACGATTTTGTTCATTAGATATCTAATTGCAGAATGATCAGTATGAATAAAAGTTTCATAGCCTGTTATATAATGTCTGAACTTATTGATTGCATGAACAACAACTAAGAACTCTTTTTCAGTCACAGCATAATTCAACTCAGTCGAAGTTAAATTTTTATTGGTATAGTAAATGACATAAGGAACTAAGTATTTTTGTCCCAACACAACTCCTAGAGTTGTGTCTAAAGCATCTATAGAAATATGGAAAGGAAGTTTCCAATTTGGTCCTCTCAAGATAGGTGCTTCAGATATTCTTGTTTTCAAAGCTTCAAATGCTAATTGGCAATCAGGACTCCATTTGAATTCACAGTCTTTTGTAAGTAGTTTAAAGAGTGGAGATGCTATTTTAGTAAATTTTTCTATAAATATTCTATAATATCCAGTAAATCCCAGAAAACTTCTAACATATTTTTGAAAATTTGGAATAGGTAACTTGGAGATGACTTCAACCTTTGATTTATCAACTTTAATCCCATCCCCTGAAATATGATGTCCTAAACCAATACCTTCAGTAAACATCATAAAGCATTTTTCATGGCTTAATGAAAGGTTTGTTTCTTTACATCTTATAAGGACCTTTTCCAAATTTTCTAATGCCTCTTCAAATGTATTACCATAAACTGTAAAATCATCCATATATACGTCTACACAATCATGGATTAGATCAGAAAAAATTCCTAGCGCTACTCTTTGGAATGTTGCGGGTGCATTACACAATCCAAAAGGAAGCACTCGGTAAGCAAAAGTTCCCCATGGACAGGTAAATGTGGTTTTATCCTAATCTTCAGGTGCTACCTGAATTTGATTATAACCACTAAAATCATCTAGAAATGAAAAGTACTTTTTGCCTGCTAATGTATCTAATACTTGATTGATAAAGGGAAAAGGAAAGTGATCCTTCAAAGTTATTTTATTCAATTCCCTGTAATCAATGCACACCCTCCATTTACCATTCTTTTTGGGTACTATAACCAAGGGAGAAACCCATTGACTATCTGAAATTGGGTAAATGAAGTTTACATTGAGTAGTTTTTGGAACTCTTCTTTCACAATCTCCCTAAGATTTGGATTCATCCTTCTCTGAGGTTGTCTGATTGGTATACTGTTTTCTTCAATATAGATATGATGGATGCAAGTCTTAGGGTCAATACCTTTCATATCAGTATACTCCCATGCAAATGCAGCAAAATGTTTTTGCAAGATTCTGGTTAGCTCTTCCTGTTGTAACTTTTCCAAATTTTTGTTGATATTCAATGTTTTACCTAGAAAAATTTCAATTGCAGAACTACCAAATTCTTCCATAGAGTAGAAAGACATTTGCCTTGATGAAAAATATTCAATATCAGAATCTAACTGAAATTATGTGTGGTCATATTCTAAAGATGTTTCAAAATTTTCTAATGTGTTCAAAATTTGACCATCTTCACTAACTTCAGAGATAGTAAAGACAGGTTGTATAATATCTTCATCATTGACCCATTCATTGTATCCTACTTTTGTAATTGCTTTTACTGGAGGATACAAATTGAATTTCTTTGTTGAACTACCATAAAAAATGTACATATCCCTGGATCTACAACTAATGAAAGCATCAGCTGTGGCTAGCCAAGGTCTTCCTAAGATGAGTGGGTGCCCTCCTAGATTACTCTTGGGAGTCAAAATAATGAAATCTACTGGATATTCCCAAGAATCTAAGGAGACCAAAATATCTTCTAATACACCATATGGTTTGATTACTGATCTATCTGCAAGATGCAGTAAGGTAGGTGTAAAAAGAAGATTAGGAAGTTTAAGCTATTCCATAGTCTGTCTACTCATAATGTTTATAGCAGCCCTAAGTCAATCAATGTATTTGGAATTTCTATCCCATTTACGTGTGTCTTGACTATTGGACTACCTAGATCCACACATTTCTACATGGTAATCTTTCCCATCATGATATCTGTTATTTTTCCTACCAGGTGGATTCTTTTTGTGTCTCTTGGTTTCCTACCTGGTCTTTTGAAACTCAAATCCTTTATTGTTTTTGTTAAGATAGGAATCTCTCTAATGGCTTGTAGCAAGCGAATATTGATACACACATTCCTTAATTCATCTAAGAAATCATAGTCATGAAACAAGATTTGTTTTTCCACCCCTTTCTCAATTTGTAATCTTTCAGGAAAAGGAGGTGTGGATGTAGATGCAGGCTACTCAACTATAGGAGTTGTGGAGGTTGACTCTTTTTGTTTTTCTTTTTGACTGATTGGGTTTTGAAGGGATGCTTCCTCAGAACCTTTATTGATTTTTAGAGAATCCTCCTCAGGGGCATCTTTCTCTTGAACATCTATAGAAGGTTTTTCCTTTTCTAAAATTCTACCAGATCTAAGTTGAACATCATTAAGAGGAACAATCATATAGGTAGGAAACTGTTGTCCTTCCACCATGTAAGCATTCTGAGGGTTTTTGTTGTTGGGATTTGGTAATGGCTGGGCTGGTAGTTGATTTTGCTTTTGTTTAAATGGAAGCAAGAGTTGAGATTTTTGATTTTATTGAGAAGGTTGTTGTTGTGGAAATGGCAATGAAAGTTGTGGGTCTTGATTTGGAAGTTGTGGATTTTTTTGTTGATTTTGAAAAGATGGAGGATATTGATAAAATTGAGAAAATCTCCCATAAGGATTTTGTACCCCTTGTGTCCATGATTGATACAGATTTTGAGGTTGGGGCCAAGGTTGTTGCCAAGAATTCCAATCTGGTGGGAGCTGGAAATTCATAGGATTTCTAAATCCTTTATTTTGTTGCCCTTGCCAAGGTCTTATTGAAACAAAACAAAGGGATTCTACTAAATTTGGATCTTCCTGAAAGACAGCTTTGAGCCCAGGAATTGAAGGACAATCCTTGGTCTCATGACTTTCTGAGCAAATCATACATATTTCTACAAATTTTTCATCCAAGGGGCATTCCCTTAAAGCATGTTTCTTTCTACATTTTAGGCAAAAGATGGCTAAGGCATCATCTTCTGTTTTTTGCTTGGTTGAATTTTAATGGTGTCTAGTTGTTCACTAAGACTCCTAGAATGTTAGTTTTGAACTCATCAAGCATATTACCAATCTCTGCCCTACTTACTGATCGAGTTGTAGATTTGTTTGCTATAATAAGAGAAGGATCTCTAGGCCCTTTTCCAGTTTTAGATTTTCCCCTTGAGAGATGGACACATAGTTCTGCTATGTCATGTAGTGGAAGTTGAGAAATGTCTCCCTTCCCCATCATGTTTAAAATATCTATCAATTCATCTCTAATGGCTTTCAATAGAAGGGCTTTCAAATTTTCCTCATCTAAATTGCTAATTTTTTCTCTCTTTAAGTTATATTGAAATCTTTCAAGCGGATCCTCCAAGTTCTCATCTTCTTTTTGCATCATTTTGAATACCTCATCCTTATGATTAGTGGGCATACAGTAATCCAGATATCTATCCAAAAATGTTTACTTCATATCATTCCAAGTCCTAATAGATTGATTGGCTAATCCCATGAACATTTTCAGAGTATCCCCTTTCAATATTGAAGGAAACAGTTTGAGTTTTTGAGAGTCTTCCATATAGTCATAGGTTCGGCACAAGACTTCAAACTCAAATAGAAATGTTTCAGGATCCTCACTTCGCAACCCATAAAAGTTTGGGAGGACAGATGGTGAAATGTTTTTCATTTTTGTATGGGTTTCCTCATTGACTATAGGGAATCCAAATGAATTATCTCCTTCACTATTTCCCCCATTATTACGTCTACCTCCTCCATTGTTACTTCCATTGTTTCCTCTATGAACACCTCCATTATTTCCTCTACCTCTACCTCGACCCCCTCCTCCAAATAGAGAATGTTCTCCATCTAGTACTTCTTCTACCATGATAGTTTCCTCAGGGTCTTCTGGTTCTTCTATTAATGGCTGATGAGAGAGAGTCTCTTCCTTTCCTTCTTCTCTAGGTGATTCTACTTCTTCAACTGAAATATGTTTCCCTATAGAAGTGAAGAAGGGTTCTTCTCCTAGATCAAATTTAGTAGATAATGTGGGAGAATCTTCTAATTTAGTTGCTTCCCCTTGAATTCAAGGAATCCTAAGGCTGGGAGTATGAGTCTAGGATGGAGGTGTATCTTGTCTAATCCTTGAAGTAGTTGGAGTTGTAAAAATCAAACTTTTGCCCCTAGCTAGAAACCTTCCCCTAGAAACTCTTGCTCTATGCATGTCATTTTTTAATGATTTTTTTTAGTTGGGCTAATAATCCTTTTTCTGATCTTCCAGATCACACTGGGTGCAAGAAGAGAGCATACTCAAGAAATTATTGAACTAATAACTCTCTTTTTTGATCCTCTAGATCACATTAGGTGCAAGAGGAGAGCATACTTCAAGAAATTATCAATTTTTTCCCTTTTTTATGTAAGAGATCGGCTACCTAGTTACACTTCCCCGGCAATGGTGCCAAAATGTTTAGTCAATTTAATATGTCCTAAATTGCTACATTAATTATCAATCCGGAAGTCGTAAACTGATGAAGTGTGGTGCACTGTATGTGCCAGAGAACCTCTTTCTTACTTTTATTGTTTTCAATTTTTATTTTGTTTTTGGGGCTTTGTCCTTGTTGGTCTCCTAAGGTGTCTAATGCAAATGGAAATCCTATTCTTAGGTTTTAAGAATACTTTTAGAGGGTAGGTATGGATGTAGATTTAAGACAAGGTTTATGTCTCTTATGATAATTTCCAGAACTTAGCACTTCAAAAGATCTCAAAACATGTTATTGATAAAATCAGTACTTGAACAGGAATGTAAATATGCAACTACTTAAATCAAACAAAAGATGAAATACTGATCATGAGGTCACTATCTATGCTGCCCATCTAATTACAGAAATAAAATCTAAACTATTGCACTCAAAACCAAAAATTGCAGATTAATGAAAGCAAGATCAATTTACTTCACTTATAATCCGATAGCTCGCCAATTAACTTCTCAGGTTAAGCCATGGCACTGGAGATAACGTCAAATAACATGAAGAATTGATATTTAAATTACCTATTTGCAGATTAATGAAAGCAAAATGAAATTACTTCACTTATATTCCGATAGCTCGCCAATTAACTTCTCGGGTTAAGCCATGGCACCGGAGATAACGTCAAATAACATGAAGAAATTGATATCTAAACTACCTACTTGCAAATTAATGAAAGCAAAATCAAATTACTTCACTTATAATTCGATAGCTTGCCAATTAACTTCTCAGGTTAAGCTATGGCACTAGAGATAACGTCAAATAACGTGAAGCACTTGATATCTGAACTAGCTAATAGCAGCAAACAAATCACACTGAAATCAAAGCATAAAAACTGAAATTGAAAAGCTTAAAAAGTTTAGCAGAGAAGAAAATCTCATATCACTACTTGATGCAAAAATTATATGAAAAATCTTGAGCATAACCTATCCTGAAACACACTGATCAGTTTTAGTGAAAAAAGTATGCAATGCTGCAAAATCATGTACAGGAATAAAATGATTAACACCATAAACAAATTATGAGAAATATACAATGGAAATAAGAGAAAATATGCATGAAAACTTTACAAAAACGAAAAGCAAAAGCTCAGCCAGCAGGGGCCCTCTGCACAACCTTTGGTTAACACGCTATCACCTAAGAACCATGCTTTACACAGTCATAAGAAAATAGGGTTTTTATATTGCAAGAGAGAGAGTATGTCTTCTCGTTACAACGGCAAAACGAAAGCTAAAACAATAGCGTCAATCCTAATATCTGAACTAGCTACTTGTGTTGCAAATGCTTTATTTATACAGGAAAATAGATAATTGTTTTCCTGAGAGAAATCTTCAGCAGAGGACACGTAAATAGGATAGAACCTATAAGTTTAGCCTCTTGGTTGCCATAAACATTCAATCTACAAAAGGTGGATGTTGGATTTGCGTCATGGATACGGCCTGCAGCTGTCAAGAGGGATCCACGAATCTAGGAACGGTCTCAGACTTTTCACGTGCTGAAATAGAGACCTATTTGATGTAGGACTCCTTGTTTGACCGTCCTATGACCAATGCCTTTCTTCACGAATTCAGCTGAACAGATAGGACTTTGTCCATGTGTAGATCATTTCTGAGCTGCCCATGTGCCTCGTTTCACCTGCCGACACCTGTAACCTACATAACAATGAAAGTAGCTACGGAATTGCGAATCAACTGCAGAAAGTGGCTACATTCCGTAGCTGATGAAAAAAATCTAAATCAAATAGCACACACAAGGATATAGTTAGAAAACCACTTAAATGCACTCCTAGAATCAATATGTAACAATCTCTGATAGCTTATGAGGCATTGATATGGGAAGATGGAAGAGAAAAGGTCTAGGAAAGTATGTAGAAGAGAGGTAGTTCTGGGGCTCAACAGGGATGACGAAAGGGATGAAGACAAAAGATAAGGGGAGCTTCTCAAAATGAATGGAAAGAGGTGCATGATAAAGAGTAAGTGCAACCTTATAATTTGTCAAATTACTACATAGTAATTATTCACACTAAACTTCCTATTAATGCATATTTTGATCTCATACATATTATATGTGTGTGTGTGTGTGTGTGTGTGTGTGTGTGTTGGTTTTGTTTCATCAGTGAGTTTATAAATTGAAGCCGTCAAAAATTCATTCCTTACAATATGAAAGCGACACAACGGTGGGTCAGATTTTACGAAGAGAAAAGGAAGAAATGGGACAGTGACAAAAAAGAATTCAAATGGTTTAATGGTAGAAGCATGTTATGCTCTTAACCTGCAAGACGATACCAGAATACCAAATATGCGAAGAAATATACCCAGAACATAGAATAGTGAGAAACAACAGCAAGTATTTTATTATTTAGAAAGCAATGTTCACTTGCCTCTTCGAGGGGGCAACCTCCAATAGAGCCGAGCTCGATTACAAAATAAGACACGTCACTCCTCACAGGGAGTCTCTATCCTTTATATATGTTTCATACATGCAATACCATGGAGAAATACCATGGTTCTTATTAATACCATCTATCTAATACCATGGCCCATTTGCAACTAATTGTGGTCCCGTCATCAAATGCAGGGTAACCACTTAAAATTATTAATATTGGCTTTATTGACTCTTTACTTAACTATAACTATGACTCGATCCTACTACATAAATAAGGGGGTTAGGGTGGGACCCTAACATGCCCTCCCCCATAAGAATAGCCTTGTCCTCAAGGTTGAAGCTGTGAAAATTGCTGAAGAATGTGGCTGGTTCCCAGGTTGCATCTTCCGAAGACGTGTCTTTCCACTTGACAAGGACTTCCTTGATCATGCGGCCACATAGGTGCCATTCTCGTGTATCTAGGACCTTTTCAGGTTGGATCCAGATTGACCCTTCTTCATCCAGTTCAGGTAGACTAGTTTGAATTATGCAATTGTTCCCAATCACTTTCTTGAGGCATGAGACATGGAAAACTGGATGGATTTTTGCAGTGGGTGGCAAAGCTAGCTTGTAGGCCACTTCTCCAATGTGCTAAATTACTTGATATGGTCCATAGGATTTTGGAGATAGTTTCTGACACCCCTTGTATTTGAGTGATGTTTTCTTATATGGTTGCAACCTCAAGAATACATGATCTCCTTCTTGAAATTGGTGTTCTAAGCGATGTTGATCTACCTGTTGCTTCATGCGGTTTTGAGCTTGATGAAGATTCTCTCTAAGATGGATGAGCATGGTTGTGCAGTTCTGTAGGAGTTGATCCACTGCTTGTACCTTTGAGCACCCCTTGATATAAGAAGTAGGGGAAGGAGGGAGTTGACCATAAACTGCTTCATATGGAGTGATTTTGGTGGTGGCATGATAGTTGGTGTTATACCACCATTCAGCTAGAGGTAACCATTGTAACCAGAGATGTCGCTTTTATGAAGTGAAACACCTAAGGTAGGTTTCCATACATTTGTTGACTGCTTCAGTTTGACCATCAGTTTGTGGGTGATAGGAATTGCTGAGCTTTAGTTGGGTACCTTGTAGCTTGAAGAGTTCCTACCAACAATCACTGGTGAAGACTGGGTCACGATCAGACATAATGGAAGTGGGCATGCCATGCAATTTGAAGATTTGATCCATGAAAGATTGAGCGACCAAAGTTGGTGTAAAAGGGTGGGGTAGGGCACAAAAATGAGCATACTTAGAAAGTCTGTCCACCACCACCATGATGACTGACTTGTTTCCTGACTTTGGAAGACCTGTAATGAAATCCATAGAAACCTTCGTCCATATTGATGTCGGGATGGGCAATGGTTGTAATGTGCCTAGTGCTTTGATAGTCTCTCCTTTGTGGCACTGACAGATGTCACATTCCGCTACAAAAGTAAGAGTTTCCTTTTTCATTCCTGTCCAAAAAAATGATCTTCGAGTGCGAGCATACGTCTTCTGAAAAATGTCCTACAGTGGGGGATGAGTGCAACTCCGCCAAAATGTGGCTTTTGAGGATGGACGTTGGTGATAGTACGACTCTGTCCTTGTAGCGTAAAATCTCATCTTACCATGAGTAGCCCTTGGTGGAATTTGGATCCGCCTCCAATTGAGTAATGAGCTGGGAGAGCCAAGGATGTGAAAACCATTCCCTACGAGCCTCGTCAATCCATTCTAGAATGGGAAGGGAAACTGTGAGTAGAGTACTTTAGTCCTCAAATTGGTGAGATAATGCATCTGCTACAATATTTTCGTGCCCTTTCTTGTAAATTATCTCATAATCATATCCCATCAATTTGGCGAGCCATTTATTTTGTTGTGGTGAGGATAGGCGTTGCTCCAAAAAATATTTAAGACTTTGATGGTTTTTGCGGATTTGGAAGCGTTGCCCCAACAAGTAAGGTCGCCAGGGATCTACTGCATGTAAGATGGCCATCATTTCCTTCTCATAGGTAGATTGTCCCAGATTATTCCCACTTAATTATTGGCTTGTGAAGGCCAAGGGTCGACCTTCCTATA
The DNA here is from genome assembly GCA_000404065.3 of Pinus taeda. NCBI lineage: Eukaryota > Viridiplantae > Streptophyta > Pinopsida > Pinales > Pinaceae > Pinus > Pinus taeda. The sequence goes on from APFE030054321.1 coordinate 11,214, forward strand.
TTAAGACTGCCCCAATACCCGTACCTGAAGCATCACATTCAATGACAAAAGATTTGGTGAAGTCGGGTAGTGCTAAGACTGGAGTGGAACACATGGAATTTTTAGAGTTGTAAAGGCCTGTTGTGCTTCATCATTCCAGAGGAATGAACTTTTCTTGAGGAGTTGAGTGAGGGGCCTCGCAATGTGACCATAGTTGTGGACAAATTTGCGATAGTATCCTGTGAGACCCAAAAATCCTCTCAGGCTCTTCAAGGTCTTAGGTTGAGGCCAATCCTGCATTGCCTGGATCTTTTTGGGACCACCCTGACACCTTCACGCCCCACAATGTGGCCCAAATACTCAACTTCTTCCATGCCAAAAGAACACTTGGACATCTTAACAAATAATTTATGCTCGTGGAGCAGGTGCAAGAGCTGATCTACATGCTGAATATGTGCAACCCAAGTGCGACTGTAGATGAGGATGTCATCAAAGAAAACAAGGACAATTTTTCTGAGATATGGTTTGAGCAGGTGGTTCATAAGGCTCTGAAAAGTAGATGGGGAATTACAAAGAACCAATGGCATGACTAGAAACCCATAATGGCCTTCATGAGTTCGGAAAGCAGTCTTTGGAATGTCGACTTCTTTCATGCGAATTTGGTGGTAGCCTGAACGAAGATCAAGCTTAGTGAAGAATTGAGCCCCATTTAGTTCATCCAGCAAATCATCAACAACCAGGATGGGAAATTTATCTTTGACTGTCAACTTATTGAGGGCCCTGAACTCTGGACACATATGCCATTCCCCATATTTCTTGAGCACCATGACCACCAATGATGAATAAGAACTAATGCTGGGACGAATGACGCCTACTTCCAAAAGTTCCTTGATTCTTTTTTCTATTTCATTCTTTTGGGTGAACAGATATCTATATGGGCGCACATTTGGTGGTTGGGCTCCTTGCATTTATGACCGAGGGAGCATTTTTCATCACAGTAGTAACATAATCCCTACTTTCTTCTTTCTGCCATTTCTACAGGTGACACCTTTTGAACCTTAAGTGTTTGGGTAGTGTTGTGAGCCTGTGGGGGGCGACCCTTGGAGGTGAAATTTGGGCGATTGGACTGGGCTGCTAACGCACGTTCAACTTTACGAGCTACCTTGCAAGCCTCCAACCATGTGGGAGGGTTGTGCAGTCAAACGTGAGCTTGTATGGCCTCTTTAAGACCACTGATAAAACATTCTGTGTAGAACTCATCTTGTAGACCTAAAATGCGGAAAGTTAAGGCTTCAAACGTTGTAATATATTCATCCACTGTGCCAGTCTATCGAAGCTTAGTGAGACGACCCAAAAAAGCAGAGTCATGGTCAAAGCGATCCATAATAGCTTTTTTGAATGTGTCCCAAGTCAAGGGCCTTCAATTGCAACGTTGATTCCATTGCCACCATTGCCATCTTTCATTGTCCAAGTACATGCTCCCCACCATATGCTGAGTGTCATTATCCAAGATGTAATTCAGATTGAAATATTGCTCCATTTTTGCTATCCATGCTGCCGGGTGAGAGCCATCAAATTTATGCATATCCAGCTTGGGTGGTCGCGGACGGGATTGTTGGTGGGTGCCCCAGAGGTGAAGAGAGTGGCTAGACTCACCCTCACTGTGTTCATTGCCAATATATGCCTCCTCACGAGCTTCCGCCTTACCCAAGAGTGTTGTAGTTATTTTCGCCAGCTGGTCTTGGATGTCTTTCAAGGATTGTTCAAGTTTTTCGATCTTCTCATTGGCCATAGCTTGAGCTCTAGTTTCTACCATGCATCGATCTGATGTACTTGAAATTTGGGACTGCTCGAATTTTTTTTGGCACTAACAATCAAATGGTACACCTTTTCTCAGCTCGTCATCCTGATTCTTATGGGCTAAGTCACAAATAAGCTCCCCAGGGGGTCTCAGACTCTTTTTTCTTAAAACTCTCCTAACGGAGTTTTACTCCTTGCCTAGGAATACTGCAGTCGCCGAATCTCTGAAATGTCAATGCTGCCAAAAGTCCTACGAAAATCACGCCCAGGTATAGGAACCCACACAACTACTTAGATCTGGATGGCGGATCTGATAGATCTAAGAGATCTAAGTGGCTAAATGACAGAATAGATTGCTACTACGGATCTGATGGATCTAATAGATCTGAATGGCTGTTCTGATAAATATGAACGGCTGGACTGATTGCGGCTGCTGCTGTAAAGCCCCCACTTGTGAGATCTGATGTCGCAGAGATTATGCGTGATATAGAGATAGAGAAGGGAACTATGGTCTCGAGGAGTGTCAGGTGCTACAAATCACAATATACATAAGGTTCTAACAGTAGTACTCATCCCAATGTTTTAGGGCACTAACTAAGGAGGATCAACCGTACCCTTAGCCGTACAACCTGACTACCCTATCGTATGGGCGAGTAATCTCTCCGAGTGCTATTCTCGGTGTACTGTAGCAACAAGACGGCCGACGATTTATCTATGGCGAGGTTCCAAAGGAGCTAGGGGGCTTCCGATATACCCAGAGGGTACTTGGAAGACAGTCCATGCGTGGTTCTGTCTAATGCGCTACTACTCGAAGGGGTACCCACAGGAGTTACAAGAGAGTCCAACAAGTGTGACCGCCTCTTGTATTTCCTGCATGCATGCCTCCCCAAATCCACAGGTTTATGCGCTCAATGACAGATCTCGTGGTTTAAAGATGCCGGAACACGTCTCTGGCCAAAAAAAAAAATCGCTAAAAAATGGAGATCCCACCGGCCCTGGAAAGCACTCTAATACCACTTGTTATGCTCTTAACTTGCAAGACGATACCAAAATACCAAATATGCGAAGGAATATACCAAGAACATAGAACAGTGAGAAACAACAGCAAGTATTTTATTATTCAAAAAGCAATGTTCACTTGCCTATTCAAGGGGGAAACCTCCAATAGAGCCGAGCTCGATTACAAAATAAGACACGGCGCTCCTCACAGGGAGTCTCTATCCTTTATATATGCTTCATACATGCAATACCATGGAGCAATACCATGGTTCTTATTAATACCATCTATCTAATACCATGGCCCATTTGCAACTAACTATGGTCCCGTCATCAAATGCGGGTTAACCACTTACAATTATTAATATGGGCTTTATTGACTCTTTACTTAACTATAACTATGACTCGATCCTACTACATAAATAAGGGGGTTAGGGTGGGACCCTAACAAAGCATGCCATATCCTAATCATTTAAAACAAAATATGACAATGACATTCCCTAACAGTTGGGTTGCTAATCAAGTCAGAGATAAATATGGTACATCTAGTCATTACCCATGTTCTGAAGAGGATGTGCTAAACATAGGGATTGTATGCAACAACTCAGTAATTATAATATCTTTCTGTACAATTTTAACTTCATACTGCAGCTTTGAATTGTAACATCTATTTTAATTATGTTCGAGTTATTAGAAACGTGACACTGTGATTTTTTTTCTTTTTATAGATGCATTTGTTCCTATCTATGTGGGCATGTGGACAACATTTTTGCACAGAGGATGTTGATAATGGATGCATGACACAAGACTATGGAGTGGAAGTCGAGTTTGACCAATCTGGTCATGCTAACTACTGCGATCAAAACCTAATGCAAGGGAAATTATGATACATTGGAAAGACACAAGATATATTTCAAGTGAACTTCTATTCATTCCAATGTGTTATTTTTAGGTGCAAGTGGTGGGACATCTTTGATTATAATATTGTAAAGGAATATTGCGATAGTGGGATGATATCTATTAACTCTAGAAGAATGTGGCATGAAGCTAGGGAGCCTTATGTTTTCCCAAAACACTGCAACCGGGTGTTTTTTTACCCAAATGTGTTGGATAGGGATTATGGGATCATATTAACACATGACCCTAGATCAAAACATATTTTTGAGAACAATAGTGGTATCATGCCAAGCGAGGAAGATAATCAGAGCGGTGACACTGGGGAGTGATATGTACTTGTGTTATTTCATCATTTATATTATTGTTGTATGTTTTTGTTTTCTTTATTTTGATAATTATAATATTATTTTTTATTTGTCTTGTTGGCAATTTATAATACATCAATTGTATGATATGGCAGTGGCATGAAAGGCATGCCTATAAGTTTTCACGGTGTTTGGTGTGTGACTGATAAGACCCATGAAACCATAATCCGATATCTTTTCTCTGTACCATTGCCTTCTAATTTCACTCTTATTTTACCATTTGAACCAATAACATTTAACAAAGTATAAACTTTTCACAGTACCATTTCTGAAATCCATAGTGCCATGATGGTTTGTAGCAGGGACCTCTTAGATCCAGGTAAGACACCTGGAGTGTGTATTGTAGGAAAATAGGTGTTCTCCCTCTCTCTGGGCATTTGATGATGTCTCTGCTACATGATTGACATATAAAATACAACAGCCTCATACATAAAATACATTTTATTTTTTATTAATATGGAAACATAATTTTCAACGATTCTGGTGCATTGTAAAACACAACCGCACTGGAATCGGTGCAGACATACGCTTGACACACTGTTGTTGGTTCACAAATTTAATTTTTCATTATGGTGAATCACACTTATGCACCGGTGCGCACATATAACATTTTCACATTGGTACAATTTTTTTATGTTATCGAACGCACCTAGCTATAGCTATATTTTTAAATATTATTTTTGTGGTGTGTTTGGTAAATATGATCACACTAGTGCGAGAATAACATATCAAGCACACCACATTTGTGATGGTGATTAAGAGACATTTCTTTGACTTATAAATAGACTTGGTGATGCAATTTTGTTTCCCATTTAGATTATGTAAAATAAATATCTATTTTAATGTATTTATAACAAAGTTATTTAAATTAGACATGTCTTTATCATTGTGAACATGATGTAATATTAGCTAGGAGAAATGTGAAAATATGAATTTTAGTGACTATCTTGTGATAAGTATGTGGAAAAAATAATATTTTTTGAGTTGTTCATTAAGAAATAATCAAATATATTATTTGTCAATTTAAATTTAAATCTAATATAACATCATTCTTGTATTATTTAACTCATATTTATTATTAAAAAGAGTTAAAATTTAACCATTGCAATAGCAAATAAAGAACCAAAATAGTTTCAAAATGTAATATCTATATTACAAGAAAAAGTTTCACTAGCCTCCTTAAGGGAGAACTTCCAATAAAACAAATCCCCAACTACAAGCAACTTCACAAGCCTTATTTTACATTTCTTGATCCTCATATTTAGAAAGAAAATTTAAATTTAAATTTGTAAGAGTTGCTATAAATATTAAACTTAAATTTCTAGAAAATTTCATAACTTTAGTAATAAGTTAAATTTTATAAAAATAGAATTTTTTCAGTTATATTAAATCTAAATTAATTGTGTGGAGAGGCCTTTATAGTTAGTATGGGAGAGATGTTATCATGTAACGTTACATTTAAAAATAGTAAAATAATAATTTAAATTAACAAATTAACAAATAGTAATAACAAAAGAAATTAATGTTGGTCATAATTACAAGACTTCAATTTACACCTTAATCTTATATAACTTTATATAGAGATAAAAAGTAACAGAAAGTAAAAAAAAAAATAGCTTTTATTATGAGGAAGAATTGTAATGAGTAAAAAGATGTAATTTTATTTTTACTAAAAACAAGGAAGAAATCTAATTTTTTCAGATGACAAGAAATAGTATTATTGAAAAAATAAAGTAATTTAAATTGAAAATTTTCTTATATATTCACTTTAGTGAGAAAGATTGTCACAACTCTTATTAAATAAATAATGGCAGTAAAAAAAAATTTAATTAATTATTACACTCTCCGCACATTACCATTATCGTGCCACATACTATGGTAAAAGGTTATGTTGGATTTACATTTATCAGCACATTACAATAATCATGTCACGAAATATGGTAAGGAGCCTTACGCTTACCCTTGATCGAAATGTGATTTAAGTGATACGTTAATGCTGCGGTATCCTAATGGTTGATTTTTCCAAAATCATTAATGTCAACTACCCAAGGGCATGACAGGTGGAACTCTCTCTCGAGGTCCACTTGCCTTTCGGCGCTGGCACTCCCGGGATTGTCGTTGACATTTATCACCCTCTGTAAGGTAAATCATTCCTCGGGATTTTGAGGGAGATCGATGATGGCTGTTCGTTCTACTCCATCGAACGGTAAGGATCATTTGCCCTGTTTACAAGGCACCATTCGAAGGATTCAAGCTTCATTTGTATGCGCTTGCCTCCAGAGAGCTCTTCCGGCGATGGCTCCAATGCGTTTCCTCCGCAGGTGAGCTGTTACAGTGCTCTGCTTCCCCCATTCTGTATGAGGGTGAATCGATACCGAAACTTACTGATTGTCGTTCTGTTCATGGTGAACTCAGAGTGTATTTTGTTTATTTCGTTGTTTGCCTGTTTAAATCAAAGGTGAGGGGTTACAGAGGTTTAATGGCTTTCATCTTCACTTAGAGGTGAGCTGTTACAGGGTTTACTTGTTCGTTCATTCCGCTTCGAAAGCGAGCCGAGGGTTTCGACTATGCTAATACTACAGGTAATCCATTCTTTAAATCCCTTGTTGTAATTTCTGAGAATGTTTACATAAAACATCGAAAGACTAACTGGTTTCCTGGTGTGGTTGACAGGGCTGGAGCCATTCAACGCTGAAGGTGGAAGGGTAACCATCTCGGTTCGCATGCCATGAACCATCCAGGTGAGTGTACCCGAATCTGGTTACCAAACTACCGATTGGTAGGTCACCGGTTCCATGGCCTAACTATATTCATTTATTTGACAGGTTCTAATGACAATTTCGGAGGTTGTCACGCTTGTTCGCGGCTGTGAGAGTCACCTATGAATTGTCTTGATGGGGTTTCTAACCTCATAAGTCTCAGATGATTATATCACAGTGTTTTTCGTTTTTTTAAGGACAACCGTCCGGTGAATGATCTGAATGTAATATAAACTTAGTACTGGTTAATTATTAGTTTAACTGGCTGAGATTTTATGTATATCGAAATGTGATTTGTTTCCGGGTTTTATCGTATCTCCCGGCCGGGTTCTACCCGTCTTCACGTTCTTGTATGAAGTTTCTTTTTATTAATATAATCATGGTTGATATGTATTTCTGCGTTTTCTTTGGTTCCACTGCAAGTAATTCCGAGCCTGGGTCTCGAATCTTTAGGACAATTCTAAGGATTCTCCCTACAGGTCTCGGCATAGAGATGGTTATTGAGATTATTTCATTCAGTACTCGCACATTTATTTCTTCGTTAGGTATTTGGTACATTTGAATGATTGATATATATATATATTAATATTATATATATATATATATATATATATATCGCAGTAATAAAGCATATGGGAATGATTTCTGTTCAAAGGTTGATGTTACTGGTATTTCTTTCATTCGGCACCCGTGATAATATACCGTGACAGTATTCAATATTCAGTTTGGTCCATTATAGTATAATGAACTTGTCCGTCAAGGTTTATGTGTTCCATTTATTTCTTAATGGAAGCTATCTGTGCATGCATGTGTTGAATAATGATTATATTTCCACTTTTGCAATTTGTTTAGACATTTCCGCCCAGCTGTATAGTTTCAATGAGATTCTACAACATTGAGTGAGCATTGTCCTGACTACATCCGCAGCACTAAAACCCTGATATTCTGTTGAATGTTTATATATCTAGGATGAATATTGTTACAGTTGCTATTTTTGGAATACTTGATCACGGAGAGTTTTATCCTGTGCTTTTCCTCCACAGGTATTATCGAACTATATATATCTTTATTTCTAATATTTGTTTATGATATCATTTTTATTTTTGTTTATAGTTCTCGACTAACCAAATTATATGAGGTCATCACTTTATAACATTTTCCTTTTTTTTATATGTAGCCTACAACCTCCCAGGTTTCCCTTCCTTGTTTTTAAGGAGTAACAGGAGTCTTCGTGGACACTTGTAAACTTCTTAGGCATGAAAACCCTTACCCTGGCCTATTTGGGTTTTACCATTCTTGTTTCTGAACAGGCCCATAACTATTTCTCTTAAAGACTACTGCTAAGTTTCTTTTTTTTTTTGAACAGCAGTTTATCTATATTATCTTTTACTACTACTATAGTGCTTCTTAATGACACAATCTTTAATGAACAAGATGGAATCCACAGTCATACTTACCTGCGTTCTGCTCTCACTGTTTCCCCACCTCTTCCAGGTTTGGGAAACTGTTTTCTGCTTGTCTTTCCTCGCGTCCACAAGACTTATTAATAGAGTCAAGTCTCCCCCCAAGCGTATTTGCCAGACCACTGTCTTCAGCAAATTTAATGCACCAACTGTGCCATGTTATCTGATCCCTACCAGACTTAACATGCTTTCCTTTTCTTTATCTCGTCTGTTCTTCAACAGCCCGGTCTCTCCTTCCTATATTTTCTAAAGGAAGAAGAAAACAGTTAGGGTTTTTCCCTTCTCTTGTTGGCAACTGTTTTTTTTTATATCATTGTCAAGAAAGAGAATAACTTCCTTACACGAAGTTATTATATGTAATTTTAATTTATGCTCAAATTCTGAATTAATAACATTTCCAATCATTATATAAAAGAAACAATAATCCTTGTCCAAATTTTTTTACCTCTAAGGGTAATAACAGAAGAATTACTTTATAAATTACCGGGGTCATTACATCTCCTGCCCCTGAGACTGGACATCGTCCCGATGTCTCTCAGTCACGAACAGTTCTGGATATGTCCTCTTCATCAATGTTTCATCTTCCCAAGTGACCTCCTCAGGCCCAAATTGTCGCCATTGTATCTTAACTTGGGTAATAACTCGTCTCCGCAGTTGCACTTCTCTCTGGTCGAGAATGCTCAGAGGTTCGACCAGGACCTCTCCTTCCGGTTCGACCTGCATCATACAATATTCTAAGTCAGTTTTTTTTTTTTTTTTAAACACAATGATTCCTTTGTCAAGTTTTATTGTCGCAACAACTCCCACCTGAATATCTTGCCATCTAATCACATGCCTACGGTCATAGACATATTTTTTTAATACTGATACATGAAAAACATTATGAACCCGGATGTGGCTTGGCAGGGCGAGTTGGTACGCTACTGGTCTGAATCTTGCCAACACTTGGAAAGGTCCACAGTATTGGGGTGCCAATTTGACACACCCACTCCACTATAAAGTACTCTTTTTGGCTTGAATTTTGATGTAAACATGGTCTCCAACTTGGTATTCTTTAAATCTTCTTTTCCGGTCAGCAAAATTTTTCTGTCTGTCTTGAGCAGCTTTCAAATTAGCGTGTACCCTTTTCACCATGTCTTCCATGTCTTTAAGCATATCAGGCCCTAAAATCAACCTATCCTCTGGTCCACCCAACTCGAAGGTGTACGAAATTTTCGTCCATACAGAACTTCGAAAGGACTCTTTTGGGTTGAGGTATGATACCCATTGTTATATGCGAATTCCACCAAGTGTAAATATTCTTCCCACAACATAGGTTGCTGCATTACGTAATCCCTTAACATATCCTCAAATACTTGGTTTACCCGTTCCATCTGTCCGTCAGTTTGGGGATGATATGCTATACTAAAGTTCAGTTGAGTTCCTAATTCAACAAATAATGTTCTCCAAAAAGCGGCTGTGAATTTCACATCACGATCTGAAATTATTGTTTTTGGAAGCCCATGTAACTTGAACACATTCTGCATGAAAATATGAGCGATCTGTGCAGCCTTGTACGTAGATTGCACAGGTATGAAATGTGCAGCTTTACTCAACTTGTCCACTACCACCATAATGGAATCGTTGTTCTTCTTTGTTTTAGGTAGTCCAGTGATAAAGTCCATGGAAATGGTTTCCCATTTCCATTCTGGAATAGGTAATGGTTGTAGTAATCATGTTGGGTGCTGATGTTCAGCTTTAATTTGTTGGCATTCTAGACACCGAGCCAAGTACTCAGCCACGTTTTTCTTCATTCCTAGCCAAAAATAATTTTTCCGAATTGCAGTGATCATTTTCTGATAGCCCGGATGACCCGCATAGTGGCTGGTGTGGAATTCATCCAATATCATATTTTTAATACTGCTTTGGTTTGGTACATATAACCTTTTCTTGTAGTATAACATCCTTGCATCATCTAACTCATATTCTTGCTGGTCTTTCTCACTGTTAGACTGCTGTAATTGTTGTTTTATTTGCTGGTATTCAGCATCCTACTCTGCTGATTTATTTATTATTTCCAAAGAGAACTTTTCTACTAAGGGATATTTCGTACAAGTTTTGTACCTTTCGACTTAAGGCATCTGCCACTCGGTTTTCCTTCCCTTGCAAATGTTTAATATCAAAATCAAAATCACTTAAAAAGTCCACCCACCGAGCTTGCCTAGCATTTAAGGTGGGCTGACTAAAATAATTGGTTAGACTATGATGGTCAGTTAGCAATAAAAACTTCCTTCCCATAAGGTAATGTCGCCACATTTTTAAGGCATGTATAACAACAGCCAACTCCAAATCATACGCAAAATATTTCTGTTCATGCTCTTTTAATTTTCTTGACTCATACGTAATCACTTTACTTCTTGCATTAAGACGCCCCCCAATCCTTCCTTGCTTGCATCAGTACATACAACATAGTCCTTGTCAGGATCGGCTATACTCAAAATAAGCGCTGAGGTAAGCAGATGCTTCAATTGCTCAAAGCTTCTCTGACATTGTGGGGTCCATTGGAATGCTTTTCCCTTTTTCTGTAAAGAGGTGATAGGGAAAGCCACTTTGGAGAATCCCTCCACAAATCGCCTATAATACCCGGCTAATCCCATAAAGGACCGGATATTTGCTACATCCCTTGGTACAGGCCACTCCATTATGGCCTTTATCTTTTCTGGATCCACTGCAATCCCATCTTTGGTGATTACGTGACCCAAGTACTGAATTTCTTCTTTAAAGAAATCACATTTACTAAACTTAGCGTATAATTGGTGCTCTCGAAGGGTCTGGAGCACCATTCTAAGGTGTTCCTGGTGCTCTTCAATGGTGCGGGAGTATATTAATATATCATCGATAAATATCAGCACAAATTGATCCAAGTATTGATGAAAAATGTTGTTCATTAAGCACATGAATGTTGCAGGGGCGTTAGTTAACCCGAAAGGAAGTACCACAAATTCATAATGACCGTACCTTGTTCTGAAAGTTATTTTAGCAATATCCTCCTCTTTAATTCGGATCTGGTGGTAACCTGATCGCAAATCAATCTTAGAGAATACAGTTGCACCTCTCACATGGTCAAACAGTTCGTCAATCCATGGTAATGGATATTTATTTTTGATGGTCAGTTTATTCAACTGTCGGTAATCAATGCACATCCGAAGGGTTCCGTCCTTTTTCTTGACGAATAATACTCGGGCTCCCCAAGGAGACACGCTTGGTCGAATATAGTTTTTATCTAGTAATTCTTGCAGTTGCATTTTCAATTCTGTTAATTCAGGCACACTCATTCTATAGGGTGGTTGTGATACTGGGGCTGCGCCTGGTACCAACTCAATAGTAAAGTCTATATTCCTCTTTGGCGGTAGTCCGGGAATTTCTTCTGGAAATACATCTGCAAATTCTTGTATTATAGGAATATTCTCTAAGGTAGTTGTTTTGTCCTTGGAATCCACATAGCCTACTTGAATAGCATAAATTTGGCACCCCTTTCGGATACATTTTGCTAGTTGGATTGCAGTTATTGGTCGGACCTGCACGGGTCGCTTAATTCCTTGCATTTCTTTTCTAGCTCCCTGCTGATCTTTATAATAAATAATCTTGGTTTTACAATCAACTAACGACTAGTGTCTTTCCAACCAATCCATACCAATTAGAATATCGTATGAACCGAGAGGGAGTACATTCAGATTGGCCATTACTGGTTGTCCAGCTATGGTGAAAGAACATTCATTAATTTTTGCTGTTACTCGCCTCTTGGCTCCCGTAGCTAGCTCTACTAGCCATGGGTTTTTGAATTTAACAGGCTGCAATTTACAGCGTTCTACTACCTTTGGACTCACATAACTTAGTGTAGCCCCTGGGTCAATTAAAACAGCTATGGTAAGGTCTGAGATTTTACCTTCAAATTCGACCATGGTTGGTTGATATTCCGCCTGTCGATCATCCAGAGCTGCATTAATTCTTGGTACACTACGTCCAACTTCGCCTACTGTTGAGGCTTCATGGAATTTGTTCCGCTCCCTTCCGTTGTGGGCATTTTTTAACGTAGTGTGGTCCCCCACAACCCCAGCACTGTACCTGAGGTCTGGCTGCCCCTTCGCTGTCCAATCTTGCATGTTGTTCGTTGACCCTGGATTCATTGGCTATCTTAAATTTAGATGCAGTTCTGGGTATACTTCTGCTATTTGGTCCTTTTCCATTTCCCTTGCCACTGTGATTCCCTTTGTTATGGCTGACTGACTTGAAGCCCTTTTTCTCGTTCCATTTTTTGCCAGCAGTCTCCCCTTTTTGTTTACTTTGTTGATAACAAATTCTGGCTTTACGGATGGCTTTGTCTATTGATTTTGGATTATCAAATTCAATCCTCTCCCGCATATATGGTGGCAGACTGCTAACAAATCGTTGCACTTTTGCTTTTTCCTCTCGTATATATGGCACATAGCGTAGGAAGGAGGTGAAACGGGTGATAAATTCATCCATAGTCTGATGTCCTAACCACAGATCATGGAATTCCCTTTCCTTTTCATCGTAGAAACATTCAGTTAAATATCTCTCCTTAAAGTACCTTCGAAAATTTTCCCAAGTAATTGTTTGCTCAGTCACTCCCTTTACTATCTTGACTTATTCCCACCATAGGGTGGCCTTTCCTTGCAATTGAAAAATAGCCAACCGTGCTTTAAGGTTATGGTCATACTCGTACAACTGAAAATACTTATTCATGTTAATTAACCATGCTTCCGCTGCTTCTTCTTGTTCCCCGTCAAAGTGTGGTGGATTAATCTTGCGGAACTCTCCTTGCAACTCCATCTTTTGTCTCTTTGAAGTTTGTTGCTCAAATGCATTGTCAGAACGTTCCTCTTGTTCTTCTGACCTTTCCAGGGGTATATGATGGTTCTGTTCTTCTGACATTCTCTGTTGTTCTGTACTAGGATTAACTGGCGGTTGGTTCTGTCTGTCAGACAAACTTTTTAAAATTCTTTCCTGCTCCATTGTTAATCGTGCATTGTCTTCTAGTAAGCGAGCCATCTCATTTTTAAGCTCTTGCATTGTTTCCAAAATTGCCTGGTTTGTAACTCTAGCTTCTTCCCCAAGTTGTACCCATAGCTCAGGATTGTTTTCGGGACCATGTGCCCCTTGTCCCACTGCATATCTGCGAGATGCATTATCTGTCCTTCTCATGCTGCGGTTCCTTGGATTCCTGTGTTGCCCCCTTGATCATGAAGTTAATAACAACAATGAGAAACATTAGCATACTAGTAGCAAATAATTGGTTAGATGTATATACTTTTTATCATTGATAGCACTCCTGTATTCCACTGTTATTCATTTTTTTTTTTTATTTTTTTTCCCAGAGGCCTCAGTTTTGTAACTGGGATCTGATACCACATGTCACAACTCTTATTAACTAAATACTGGCAGTAAAGAAAAAATTAATTAATTATTACACTCTCCGCACATTACCATTATCGTGCCACATACTATGGTAAAAGGTTATGTTGGATTTACATTTATCGGCACATTACAATAATCATGTCACGAAATATGGTAAGGAGCCTTACGCTTACCCTTGATTGAAATGTGATTTAAGTGATACGTTAATGCTGCGATACCCTGATGGTTGATTTTTCCAAAATCATTAATGTCAACTACCTGAGGGCGTGACAGGTGGAACTCTCTCTCGAGGTTCACTTGCCTTTCGGTGCTGGCACTCCTTGGATTGTTGTTGACATTTATCACCCTCTGTAAGGTAAATTATTCCTCGGGATTTTGAGGGAGATCGACGATGGCTGTTCGTTATACTCCATCGAACAGTAAGGATCATTTGCCCTGTTTACAAGGCACCGTTCAAAGGATTCAGGCTTCATTTGTATGTGCTTGCCTCCAGAGAGCTCTTCCGGCGATGGCTCCAATGCGTTTCCTCCAAAGGTGAGCTGTTACAGTGCTCTGCTTTGCCCATTTTGTATGAGGGTGAATCGATACCGAAACTTACTGATTGTCGTTCTGTTCATGGTGAACTCAGAGTGTATTTTGTTTATTTCGTTGTTTGCCTGTTTAAATCGATGTCGAGGGGTTACAGAGGTTTAATGGCTTTCATCTTCGCTCAGAGGTGAGCTGTTACAGGTTTTACTTGTTCGTTCATTCCGCTTCAAAAGCGAGCCGAGGGTTTCGACTATGCTAATACTGCAGATAATCCATTCTTTAAATCCCTTGTTGTAATTTCTGAGAATGTTTACATAAGACATCGAAAGACTAACTGGCTTCCTGGTGTGGTTGATAGGGCTGGAGCCGTTCAACGCTGAAGGTGGAAGGGTAACCATCTCGGTTCGCATGCCATGAACCATCCAGTTGAGTGTACCCGAATCTGGCTACCAAACTACCGATTGGTAGGTCGCCGGTTCCACGGCTTAACTATATTCATTTATTTGACAGGTTCTAATGACAATTTCTTGATGGGGTTTCTAACCTCATAAGTCTCAGATGATTATATCACAGTGTTTTTCGTTTGTTTAAGGAAAACCGTCCGGTGAATGATCTGAATGTAATATAAACTCAGTACTGGTTAATTATTAGTTTAACTGGCCGAGATTTTATGTATATCGAAATGTGATTTGATTCCGGGTTTTATCGTATCTCCCGGCCAGGTTCTACCCGTCTTCACGTTCTTGTATGAAGTTTCTTTTTATTAATATAATCATGGTTGATATGTATTTCCACGTTTTCTTTGGTTCCACTGCAAGTAATTCCGAGCATGGGTCTCGAATCTTTAGGACAATTCTAAGGATTCTCCCTACAGGTCTTGGCATAGAGATGGTTATTGAGATTATTTCATTCAGTACTCGCACAGTTATTTCTTCGTTACGGTAATTTGGTACATTGAATGATTGAATATAATTATAATAATATATATTACATAATATATATATATATATGTATTATGTATATATATATATATATAATATAATAGTATATATATATAGTAAGGTAATATATATTATATAATATATATATAATATATAAGATATATAATATATATATATATATATATATATAGTGAATATATTGAGTATATCGTCCACAGTAATAGAAGCAGATGTGAACGATTCTGTTCAGAAGCGTATGTTACTAGTATTTCTTTCATTCGGCACCCGTGATAATATACCGTGACTGTATTCAATATTCGGTTTGGTCCATTATAGTATAATGAACTTGTCCGTCAGGGTTTATGTGTTCCATTTATTTCTTAATGGAAGCTGTCTGTGCATGCATGTGTTGAATAATGATTATATTTCCACTTTTGCAATTTGTTTAGACATTTCCGCCCAGCCGTATAGTTTCAATGAGATTCTACAGCATTGAGTGAGCATTGTCCTGACTACATCCGTAGCACTAAAACCCTGATATTCTGTTGAATGTTTATATATCTAGGATGAATATTGTTACAGTTGCTATTTCTAGAATACTTGAACGCAAAGAGTTTTATCCTGTGCTTTTCCTCCACGGGTATTCTCGAACTGTATATATCTTTATTTCTAATATTTGTTTATGATATCATTTTTATTTTTGTTTATAGTTCTAGACTAACCAAATTATCTGAGGTCATCACTTTATAACATTTTCCTTTTTTTTATATGTAGTCTACAACCTCCTAGGTTTCCCTTCCTTGTTTTTAAGGAGTAACAGGAGTCTTCGTGGACACTTGTAAACTTCTTAGGCATGAAAACCCTTACCCTGGCCTATTCGGGTTTTACCATTCTTGTTTCTGAACAAGCCCATAACTATTTCTCTTACAGACTACTGCTAAGTTTCTTTTTTTTTTGAACATCAGTTTATCTATATTATCTTTTGCTACTATTGTAGTGCTTCTTAATGACACAATGGAATCCACATTCATACTTACCTGTGTTCCGCTCTCACTGTTTCCCCACCTCTTCCAGGTTTGGGAAACTGTTTTCTGCTTGTCTTTCCTCCCGTCCACGAGACTTATTAATAGAGTCAAGTCTCCCCCCAAGCGTATTTGCTAGACTACTGTCTTCAACAAATTTAATGCACTAATTGTGCCATGTTATCTGATCCCTACCAGACTTAACATGCTTTCCTTTTCTTTTCCCCGTCTGTTCTCCAACAGCCCGGTCTCTCCTTCCTATATTTTCTAAAGGAAGAAGAAAACAGTTAGGGTTTTTCCCTTCTCTTGTTGGCAGCTGTTTTTTTATATCATTGTCAAGAAAGAGAATAACTTCCTTACGCGAAGTTATTATATGTAATTTTAATTCATGCTCAAATTCTGAATTAATAACATTTCCAATCATTATATAAAAGAAACAATAATCCTTGTCCAAATGTTTTTACCTCTAAGGGTAATAACAGAAGAATTACTTTATAAATTACTAAGGTCATTACAAAGATTGAGAGCATTATTATTCCATTAATAGTTGCTTTCTAATTCAAAGTATGAGGGATATTTGTAATTTTTTCAATGTTTAATATGGATTTGATATGTAATATATTAGAAAATATTAATAATAAAAATAATTAAATGTATACATACATGAAAAAAATATAAGGGGGAATATTTTAACATTTTAATGTGGAATGTGAATTATAAATAAAATATTTCAATTTCAACTAAAATATATTATACCACCCTAGATCCATCTTAACTTCGGATCTACCAATCACATAGAGGGATCAAATCTCTTTTTACTCTAAAAAATGTTTGCATCTCAAGAGATTTGATCTCTCTGAGAGTTAAAGAATGGATCTAGGTTCCAGGTTATAAAAAAATTCATACTTGAGTTTTTTTAAATTAACATTAATAATTGAATTAATTAAATTTTGTATTTTGAATATATTTATTATAATAATTTTATATAAAAAATCTCTGAATGAGTTAACTAAATTATTTTACCTTTAATTATTTTTTACTCGTGTGTATTGAAATATTTTACTAATTAAGTTAGATTGAATATAAATGAACTATCTAAGCATATAAACATATTTATCGTAATTTTGCAATAATAGTTTTAACCCTACTAAACTTTGTAATTTATAAAAATATCTTGCATTTCTTTTAAGTAAGTCGTTTTGCATGCAGTTTCATGTATAAAAGTTTGATATAAATTCACCAATACATAATCTATAATAAATATTATTTCATAAAAATAAACATCATGATGATAACCATCTAACAAACATATATATCATCTAAGCTACAAAATCAAATTCACATCATCTTCTAATTATATACACCTCTAGCACATATAAACGTCATTAGCTAGCACACAAGTCTAATAATATAACAGGGTATCATCATTGTGATCACATCTAACAAAACACAAACATTGTAATCTAACAACATCACCACATACATTATCAAATTAATATAAATATCATGTCAAATAACTGTTATCACATACACATCTATCTGCAAGCACATTAAATGAACATATCTAACATGACCTAACAATATACACATCAACACCAACATATAAATTAACTACATAAAAATGAAAAAAACAATGAAATATATATATATTATATATAATATATATATATAATATATATATATATATATATATATATATTATATAATATATATATTAGATTATAATATTATATATATTATAACAAGACAAATAAATACATCAAGTCAAATAAGTGCAATCAAATATATGATACAACAAATGTAGTAGTGTTAGCTTGGTCTGCAGTAGAGAACGATGGATAGTCAACTACTACCTCAACATATGTTGAACTCAAGGAAGTGGTTGGTCTACAGTAGAAGATGTTGGATGGTCAACTACTTCCTCAATGCGGTCTGTCAAATTCTGAGGTGGAGGAGGAGGTGGTTGGTCCACTATGTTGGGAGGAACATAAGGCGCATCATCTAGCTCTAGCATCTCATCATTAGGTGACTAACGAGGAGGT
>APFE030054325.1:0-12351 GCA_000404065.3 Pinus taeda
AAATAATATTTATAGAACTTTTTTTTTACAAAGAGTACTTATTAGTCCCTGCCTCCAACAATGCAGGGACTCTAGCGATCGATACGGCGTTGACCAAGCATTAATCGGTCCTTTGACCCAAAAATTTGTGTGTTATCAAAATTTAACCAAAGTCTTGGGTTGCAATTTCCCTTCACGCAAATTTTATCCTAAGTTTTGATTTGAGACTCTTATTGGAACCTTCACGTGTCTCGAGGTAATGTTATATGGCTAACAAAATTTTATCCAAAGTTTCAAAAATGGCTAACAAACCTTTATCCAAACTTTCAAAAAGGATAAAAGTTTCAAAAAACTCATACATCCACTTCCATTCATACGTCTCCCAAATTGGTGCTCCGTTATACTTGCCACTTGACACTAACACTTGCCACACGCCACACAGCTTGCTTACACCTGCCACACATGCTCATCCATCTTAAACTTGAGCATAGGTTTACAGTGTTGGACAACTTCCTGAGCTCTGAAGAAGAGGCGCAACTGAATATTAGTCTTACCCTAACGTGACAGAAGCGAAGGAAGAATCTGCCTCTTCAACCACTGGCCCTGGCCCTGACCCTCGCTTGTTGCAAGTGCCGCAAGTACAGTACACAGGGAAAGGTATTTTCAAATTCCAAGTATTTTCAAATTTGTTTTCAAATTCCAAGTATTTTTAAATTCCAAATTTGAGCAATTATTCAATCTATTTGTTTTCAAATTCCAAATTTGAGCAATTATTCAATCTATGGTAAAATAGTTATAGTAAAAGTAGAAGAAAAACAGGAATACAAACCTTGTTTGTGTTATTAAGTTCCCATATGTCACTTCGAATATCTAGTTTTGTTGTGTCTGAACCTTTCTTTAAAAGTTATTTGAGGGCAAGGACCAGAAATTAAAAAGAGAAAGAACATCCATTACACTTAAAACAATGTAAATAAATTAGAGAGCCGTAACCTTCATAAAATTCAGAGCACCGTAATCTTTCTTTAAAATTTATTTCAGGGCAAAGATCAAAAGTTTAAAGCAGAAAAAAAGATAGTAGCATTTAAAAAAGTGTATATAAATTAGAGCGTTGTTAACTTTATAAAATTCAGAGCACCATAAACTTTCTTTAAAGATTCCTGAAAAGACCATCATTTGAATTTAAAAGTGTACTCTCTACATTATGGTGTTTTTAATGTCCGCAATAATTTTTTTGGAAATTTGGCTACAGTGTGAATTTTTGTTTTTTCATATCTATATATATATATATATAAAGTTTACTAAAAAAAATCTTTATATTTCACTCAGAGAATTATCAGTCAAAACAATGAAAACAAATACATCGGAAATTTTACCCTGAAGCAAAACCCTAATAATTTGAGCCTGCGTGCAGAAAGGAAGAACGTCTACGCACTGTTGTAACCTATTAACAACCAAATGCAAGGTGGATTAGAATCCCAAACACAAAAAATGGGAAGCAAATCACAACAATAATAACACAATAAACATAAAATGTGCGGCCGCTTACCTGAGGGATGGTCTCCTGACAACTGACAATAGCCAACAATGGTGAACATTGGAAGGGTTACAAGCCCTCCATCACTGAGAGTATACTCAAAGAGGAATCTTACCGAAACATATAGTTCAAATGAAGTACAGAAGGCAGGGTTGGATCGAGTGGTTACCGGAAAGGATGCCTACATTACCCTATGTATATTTTACACAGGCGAGCACATGTAATGTATGAGGCGAGTCTAGAGAGCATGATAATGCTACACACAAGCACATGGCTTGCATGCAATGTGCATGGTGTTTACACATATTATAACATGAATTACTTTGCTATTTTAATTATATTTTTATTATTTTACTAATTTAATTATATTTTTATTACTGGCAGTGATTACCGTCTATTCCATTGTACATTTGGGTTTTTAATTAATGCGATCTAGTTCTTGAAACAAAAATTGATTGTAATGTAATAATTTACCCGACGTTTTTCTCTTGCCTCCAGAGAGAGGCAATATGCTGTAATTCTTTGTTAAATCTGATGGAAAGTTGTTCTCACTGTAAATTTTGGATTTCCAAAGCTCTCGGCTATTTTTTGCCCACAAAATGTCGGATTCAACCCCAAATTTCCATTTGTTGGACACTGATACGCTCTTAGCCTAGCTCGCAATGTCTAGCAGTGACAACACTAGAGCAAATACATCGACGAAAATCCATTCGAATGGATCACCACGAAAGTCTTCCATTATTCCTCAAAATACTCTAAATACTTCCTTATGGCCTCAAGATTTAATACCTTCAAACTTGTATATATATTCAGTCGATAATTCAGCGTGCTGCCATATATACAGTACCATAAATATGCATATCTATTATTGAGACCTCTGCGGCTATGAGCTGTAAGAACGCCTTCAGATGAGCTTTCAAACACCCTAGCATACCGTACATTGAACCCCAGCCTCGCCTCTTTTTCTTCTATATCTAGAGAGAATTCATTAGTTTTCTCCTTTGCCTGATATAGATAGAATCGGACAGCTTTGAACAAGTTGCCAAGTTGCGTAGTGTCGTATCAATGTAATGAGGCCCACGTCTACTTCGGTGAATTTATATTCTCACAAGTGGAAACATAAGTTGGCCCTACATTAACACTTTTATCTTCCTATTCCTATTAATAAGTCTTTTTATTTTCTACCAAATGATTTGTATACTTTGCAAACATGAATATGAAATTAAACCAAAAAAAATAAAAACATTTATTTTCAAAACCATCCCAAATCACTCAAAAGCCATTGTTTTAATTTCGTTAAGTCAAAAATATATGACTTGAGTTGTTGACTCAGCCTAATCAGACCCTAACTGACACACCCCATCAGTTAATGACTTCAACTCATTAACCGAAAGAATCGAAAGACCCTGACACTATATCTCAAATCATTCTAGGGTTGGTTGCCCTTATTTATAAATCATTGTTTGTATAAGTTTGGACTTTAATTTGGTATATAAAGCATGTTTACTACGCTTATTTTAGAGAGGAAGGGAATCCATCAATGGTTATCTAAAAATGTGCAAATGGAAAATACAAATTGCTTTATCTCTTCAAAGCAGAACTGTCCAAATTAGTGCCATCTATTGTGTTCAATCTCAAAAAAGTTGAGTCATCCAATACGTTAAATACATCAAAAGCTTCAAAGTTTTAAATTTTACTTATACCAAGGAAAAAAATCTGTATCCATTTTCCCTATTTGAACCTTTTAGTATATTTTGTAATTTACTGTTTATATATTTTTTTTGTGTATCGTAATATATTTTAATTAAAATTTAAATATTTTACAAAGCTCGTCAAGTCTAAGTCTAACTCCTTTGATTGTTAGTCCAATATATAGCCAAAAGATATATCCATTTTATTCATGGCATATGTATAAGAAAGTTATACCCATGTGATTCATGGCAGACGTATGAGAAAGTATGGTGGGTTCATTTGATTATTAGTCCAATATAAAGCCAAAATGTATACTCATTTGATTCCTGACCAAAGAATGGTTGATTCATTTGATTATTCGTTCAATATAAAACCAAAATATACACCCATTTGGTTCCTGAAAAACGTATAAGAAAGCATGGTTAGTTCATTGGATAACATTTAAGTAATTCAAAATTATAATTACACCTCAAAAGAAAGAAAAGATGAGCCTCCCAAGGCTACTATCTAATTCTCAAAATAACAATTTAAGAAAGTAGATGTGCCCACTTGGTCTTTGGTTGCATATTGCAAGTCGCTACTTGATTCTCAGCTTCTCAAAATCATCATCTACAAAAGGGGATATACCCATTTGATTCATAGCAGATTTATAAGAAAGCAAGTTTGGTTCATTGGCTGAAGTTTAGGTAATAGATAATCATATTTGCATCCCAAAATAAGAAAGAAAATCAGCATTCATCTATAAGCCATAAGAAAGGGCTACTCAAAAGCATCAAACCTTTCTGAAGCTACCTCTGCTCTTAGCTTTGTCTCTGCAGGTGAACCCCGAAAATACTGCATTTCATGTGGGATACTGATTTGAGTATAAGAGATATAGCCTCTACTAGAACAGGTCTCCACATATCTGCATTTTGCTCTATCGATACATATTGATAGAACAAAATGACAGTGGTATTCAAGACAGCATCTTGAGATTCCTACATTCAAATCCATATTCAGAAAGAATCAATTCGATGTCAATATAAATCAATAGAAGAAAATGAACCATTTTTAAAGATGAAATTGATACACCTCCTGATGTAAGACAAATTTCTAAACCTCACAGATGTTCAATGTCCACAATCAACCTGCAAAATGAAGTCAACTCCTGGAGCTTCGTAGAGTAACTTGATGGCATAAGTTGATATGTATGAATGAATTTAAAAGAAATGATGCAATATTCCCAATAATATTGTTCCACCAGGTTTATCAAAGTCCCAAAAAGATTTCCAAACTACCACCACTATCCTTCAGAATACCCTTACCTAGGACTCTCCAGGAATATTATAGGTCAATCAATATGATCTGGTATGCCTTAGTAGATAACATTCAGTCTTCTCCACATAACATTAAAGATACTGTGCGGAGATGCAAAGTCTTGTACTCAATTTGTTCATTTTAACCAAACTGCAATACCAGATTATAAGTGCTTGATGGAAATAAACCAAATATCAATTCTCCAGTCCTAAACTTCTTTCCAAGGTAAAATTTGAGAACAGAAGAACTTTAAAGTCTATACTGCCAAAGCTAAGTACCAGGCGGTGAATGCACATGGCTACAGATACCAAACAGAAGTCAAATTTACAATAGCACTTCCAATGTGGACATCAATAGATTAACGCTTCATCCCGATATCTTGTTAACCGAATATTTCCTTTCTGATATGTCTGAATTTAAAAACTGCAAGACCAGATTATAAGTACTTGATGGAAATAAACCAAATATCAATTCTCCAGTCCTAAACTTCTTTCCAAGGTAAAATTTGAGAACAGAAGAACTTTAAAGTTTATACTGTCAAAGCTAAGTACCAGGCGGTGAATGCACATGGCTACAGATACCCAACCGAAGTCAAATTTACAATAGCACTTGTAATGTGGATATCAATAGATTAATGCTTCATCCCAATATCTTGTTAACCGAATATTTCCTTTATGATATGTCTGAATTTAAAACACGTGTTTACTCTAATCCATGCATGTTCCCTACTAAGGCTATTCATTTTAGGGGGAAACCAAGGGAAACCAACTTTTTTTTAGGTGGATTAGAATCCCAAACACAGAAAAGAAAATGGGAAGCAAATCACAGCAATAATAACACAATAGACATAGACATAAAATGCGCCGCCACTCACCGCAGTCGTCTTGTCAAGTTTATCATTCACCATGGATCGCACACTTGGAATTGGTCAAACAAATATGGAAGTGTAATTCATACAAGTGTAATTCAGGCACGCGGGTCCGTTCAAACCATGTTGGGATGTATTTCACTATCACTTATGCGGATTGTGGCGAGTTTCTCAACCCCAGTAGCGACTACTGCTACGCCAGTGGCTCCCTTGTTTAACTACAAGAATTAAGTTCGAAAACTTGAAATAGACTAACTATTTGCTTGCCAAAGGTAAAATACAACAAACAAAATGAAACTAAAAAATTAAGATATAGCACATATAAATAAAACTAATGGCTTTGCATAAATTAATCTATAGCAAACAAAAATAAAACTAACTGGAAGAATTAAGCTATGATAAAGAGAAATAAAACGCTATAGCAAACAAAAATAAAACTAACTAGAGGAATTAAGCTATGATAAAGAGAAATAAAACTAAGGAGAAGCCAGAATCAATGAAGAGACTCGTGTTTTGCATATTCCCTTAAGTTCTCTCAGATCACCCGCAAGACAAGAGATCAGAGGCGCTCCCTCCAGAACTTGTGATGGTATATCTCAAAAACGACAAAAAGCACAATCTCTTGGCTGCTCAGAAAAACTCTAAGGGACAGTTCTCCCATCCCCATGTGGATCAGCACGTCCTTGTAGGACTCTTTGCTTAGCAAATAACAGATAAGCCAACGCTCCATGTGATCGATCTCAGAGATCGTGAGTTCCAGAATCCTATTCTTCGGGCCCAGAAGTGTCTAAATGCTCCTCCCAGTATCCTCATTTCCTTCAACGATCTGTTAAGCGAATTGTTGTCACTCCCTTCCTCCTCTGCGCCAACCCCTCCCCTCTCCATTTTGCATCTCCCTAATCCTGCGGTGTCCCCCATTTCCCTCCCTTTTAAGCTCAACCGCAACGCTCCTTAGTCATGGCATTGAGTCCATCCTGTCCTCAGTGCGTCTCCCTCGAGGCATAACTGGAGCCAGTCAAAGCCTTGGATAAATTGTGGAATGAGAGATGTAAATCAGAATTGGGGTTCTTATACTCTCAAAGAGACGATCAACATAACATGTCAGCAATGCTCCCACACTGAGCAAGCTCTTTGTTCACTGCGTGAGACCATGGAAAGGAAAGTCGTAGAGAATTTCAGTTCCAACAAACATAGCAACATACTCCCTCAGTGTGAAGAGAGATCTATTAACTAAAAACAGTAAGGATAAACTAGATTACTCCAACAGAACAAACCAGTGGGTCTTGTTCTCAGATAAAATGGTTATCTTGTCCTTTTTTATCTTGTCTTATGTTGGAATGGAAGATGGGAGTGTAAATTTATCTATATGCTACAGCAATTTATAAGAATCTACGAAGTCAGTGTCATAGGAAATGCATGGTTTAGTTTAATCTATGTAATAGCAGGAAAGAATATAGAAGGAGATCTAGCACTTGAATTCCCTCTTAATCATCAATAAGCTTTGTATCAAGGATTTCGGCTTTTTTTTTGGAATGAATACAAAATAACAGATTTCGTTTTAAAAAAAAAAAAAAATTTAACTATGTTTAGATTGGGAAGGATCGGATCCATTTATGGTTCAACAATATGGCTAAGTTTCTGTAAGATAGAAGGGTTTTTCTTAAAAAATCTGATTTGGAGTTTCCAAACTGGCAGCAAGATTCTCATAGGACTTGATACTTTCTTGAGCGGACAAGAGGAAATCATTTTCCCTGAGACGCTCCTTAACTTTTTCCACAGAAAAGGTTATTTTACTTGGGACAAACTTATTGCAAGATGGCATGGACCCTTCCCCATTTGGAAAGAAGATGACAATATGGGGATGTCTGACAATGTAGCAAGACAGTGGAAGAAATTAAAAGTTTGTCTGAGACGCTGTGGTATATATCACTCCTTAGATATTGATGTCCTAACATGGAAAGACATAAAAGGGTTCTCCCAGGTTCGAGTAAAGGATATTTACCTGAATCTGATAACCTCAGGAAATGCCATTCCCAGCTCTATTTTTCCATCAACTTTCTGGAAATCAGGATGCCTTTCCAAATCTATTTTTTTCTCGTGGCTGGTATTCCACAATAGGAACTTATTTTGGGATAATTTAAAAAAGAGGAGCTGGCAGGGCCCGGGTCTCTGCTCAATTTGCAACTCTCAGGACGAAACAAATTGTCACATGTTCCTTCTCTGTCAGAAAACACAGCAGATGTGGCAAGCTCTAGAACTTTTTTATGGATTCCCTCATGTTACTCACACATCTATACAAGAGGCTTTTGTCTGGTGGAGCAGGCAAAAGGAATCCTGGAGGCCGATTTTGATCATCACCTTATGGTGCATATGGAGATGGAGGAACAACAAAATTTTTAAGGAATGTAAGGAGCCTTTTATGGGAATCATCCAAAGCATATCTTCTCTTTTCGACTCCTTCCCTGAAAAGCCTCCTAAGGAAAAAAGATCATATCCAAACATGGATAATCTGCATCATAACAAGTTCCCGAGAGTGTTCTTTGATGGAGCGGCACAAAATTTCTCATGTGGTTGTGGAATCCACATCATCTTGGATGAAAATACTCATTATCTTATTTCATGGAATGGAGGAAAAGGATCCTGCTGCAAAGCGGAGGCGATGGCTCTCGCGGGGCTTCTCTCTTTCTGTATCTTCTTAAATATCCAGTCCGTCTCAATTTTTGGGGATTCCAAAGTAATGGTTGATTTTGTCTTGGGGAAAATCCATATTAGCAATCCTCTCCTTGCAGGTTGGATGAACATGATTGTTTTTCTATGGAAAAGGATGGAAGGATGTTCCATACAGCACATTTACAGGTTACAGAACAAGAAGGCAAACAGTTTATCAAAGGAAGGTCTGTTAATGGCTCCAGGTATTTGGCACATGAAGGTAATTTCAGATAAGCAAGTGTTTTCTATTACAGATTTCTCTTTACCTGATGCATAATATCATCTTGAGGGTGTCAGGTATGTTTTGCCTTTTTTGTCCTTGTTGTCCTCATTATGATTTTGTCTATCACTTTTTTGGAATATCTATACAGTGTTGCTTCCTCCATGGAGGATCTTTAGTACTCCAAAAGTATTGTATGTACAAAATATCATCTCTGCAACTATTACAGAGAAATGGTTGTCTATCTAGATGATCTTCAGGTTTATGTTTTTTTGGGGATTATCTGCTTCTATCATCCTCTCAGTTTCTTTCTGTAACAGACTATCCATTAGTCTATTTTAGCACATATTGCAGTTTCCATCTGCAAGATTCAATATATCCTTTATATAATCATTAATTATGTTTTTCGTTCCTGAAAAATATATTATATAGTAATATCATATATATAACTATATATCAGTATATATATTATATATATTTAAATAATTGTAATTATTAATGAAATTAAATTAAATAAATAATAATAAACATAAAAATAACTACAAAATTATGTTTAATAATTTAACTTATTCGGTCCATTACATTCTTATGCACTTCCATATTCTAAAACAACTCTCACAATTGTGACTAACTAACACAATTAAGATGCAATATGTCTTACTATTAAGAAAATAGATAACTTGACAATGAAAATGGAAAAAGTATGTCTTACTATTAAGAAAATAGATAACTTGACAATGAAAATGGAAAAAGTAAGTGTCACCATGGTAGATTGTCCCTTGCTCCACAATTTGATGAATGTTTACACACGTAAATTTAATCAACACAATGATTCCAGAACCTAGTATCTACTTTGTATTTCAAAAAAAATAATAAAAAAATATCTAAACCCCCTTGAATTTTCCCTTTTTTCCTTTATACAAAATTGCTAATTATTATTAGCAATCGCTAACTGATTCCTACCTAGTATTTCCATGCATAAGGGAAAAATAACAGATTTTATGTAAAAAAAAATGGATAAGTTCTTTCACACAACTACCCAATCTAAAACCATTTCATTAACTACTTAATCACCCCTATATTCAACTAAGTGGTTGAGTGGTTTAGAATGACATAAGTAATGTTCTTATGGTTGATGTGCCAAAATTAAATAATTATAGTTTTTACATTGCATTCTTGCTGATGAGAAATTACAAAACAATGTTTTCTTTTCTTTTTCAATCATATGGTTGCAGACGAAGTTAATAGCCATTGGCATTCTCACTTCACACAACTCAAAAAACTATACAATGATGGTTGTTGGTGAGAAATTATGTAGCTATGATAGCTAGTGAGAAATTCTATAGCATCTTTTTCTGGCAATCCAAATAATTTGGCGTCCCGTTGAAAAAACTACAATGTACAAATTATCCATTCCAACCAAAGATCATGTAATCTTGTTAATTTCCTAACAAAACTCATTCTCTCCACATAAGAATCCAACCATGACAAATGTAGAGTTTGAATTTAGCATAATTAGGTAAGATTGGGAAATATCACATAAAAAGTTGAAGTATGGGTGTTGGAATAGCAAAATGGACAACTGGAAAGTACAATTACTCATCATGCCCCCCAACTTATCTTCTTACATGTCCCTTGTGCAATTTATCTGAATATGGAGAGATAATTTGTGTATGTTGGTCTACATATAATGCCATATAATTGTGAGGAACCACTGAGTAGTTTCTTCTGCATGAAATCCAACTAGCATTCTCTTATATTCCATCTATTTTTCTCTCTTTCCCTCTTGATGAGAAAATCTCCCCTATACTCTGTAATTGGATACAAAATGGGTGGATGTTTGAATCATAGTCCTATCCACTCAATTCCATGATTTCTCACTCAATTTAAATAGAGCTTGCTCCTATACAAAGATGCTTGTAAATTGGGTAATGGGTGTGGTTCTCTCACTTTTAAAATGTCATCTAATTCTTCCCAAAATTTTTAGTAGGCCATTAGAACTACTTGTCCTGCATTGTTATGAAAACTGGTGAATTCTCATATAACTTTTGTTTGAACTCTCAACATGGTCGCCCTTATCTGAATATTGGAAATTTTCCTTCATTGTTTTTTGAAAATGTTGATTATGGAATTTTATTTTAGTCTAATCCATAGAGGCGCGATAAGTTCCTATGTTTTATATAATTCCATCTTGTGTCTTCTCTTCAACTCATTTTCCATTACTAACTAAAAAGTCATGGAATCTATATCCCTCATGTAGTGATTGGGGTTCCAAAGCTCTTGGGAAATAGAAATTTATGCAAATATAACTCATAGATTAAATTTCTTCTTTCTAAAATACTTGAAAAATATAATGAACAAAAAGTTCCTTCCTATGGGTTATTGATGAATGGTCAAATTCGACACCAATCTCTCAATCTGCAATCTTAATCATTTTTATTTTAGATATAAGGTATGAACCAATGAAGATGGTCTACACGTTACTAGCTCAGAGGCTAACTCTCCAGTTTTATCAAATTGTTCTCTCAATTCTTTAATTTCTTCATCTTTTTCTATGTTTTCTTCCTCATGATTCTGTTGCATTAATGTCACTTGTTTTTGCAGCTCCTTTCTACTTTCCCTTAATCTCCAAATGGTTTCTTCTTTGCTTTTTAGAATTCAAAAAATATCAGTTTTTCTAAATTTATTTACATTTGAACCACTTCCACAAGTATACACTCCTCGAGCTTAAAAGATGTATACAAGTTTTTCCATGCATCTTTTTCAATATTAAGTCCCTTGACTTGCTATCACAACCTATTTAATTCTTCCATCAAATTAAAATGAACTAATTGTTTTTATTGTTCACTAAGTTCTCTTCTCTATTGTTATTGAGAATCTCATGCTAGTGGCTGCCCCTCAAAGACTAGACTAACTAATTATTCAACAAACTCACCCCCAGTTTTCCAATTGGCATTGTTGCACAAATGCAACTCTTACCAACAAGTGCATCAGCCCATCAAGAGTGAATTTACCTCTCTTCCCTTTTTGGTATCGATCCACCATCAATTGTATAGAATTTAACAAAAAGTAGGGAACATTGATTTTTTTACTCCTTAAATGTGCTTAGAAACAAACGATGAGTCATACATAGGGATAAGTGTCCCTCACAACTGAAGTATGATATAATATGTTGTAGAAATTTTTCCCATGGGGATGGTAAAGACAATCTCTTCACCCCTTGTCCAATATCTTATGTTGTCTCCTCTCCAACCAAAAACACCCCTCTCATAGGAAATGCTATCCTATGTGACTTGAACTCAATATTAGCAAAGGTCAAATGTTGATTCATATATTTCATTTTAAGGCAAACAATTTAGCCATTAGCAAACTGATGTTATTAATTCTCTCGAAGAATTTCAACTAGCCCGCTTGACATAAGATATTTGTGTAGAATTTCCCATTGTAGATCACATGATAATGCAATATACTAAAGCAAAATACTTGATCTACTTCTACAAACAAACTTGCGGAACCTTAATCAATTTTGAGCAAGATCAAATAGAACAATATAACAGACAATTAGAAAGCAATCACACATGAACACAGAAGAATACTCTGGGGAAAGCCTCAGCTAAAAACCTTGATCTTTGTATTATCATACAAGTGGAAAATATGTCCGGATTACACAAAGCTTTAGCTCACAAGCTATCCAACTCTCAGTACAACCCCTCAATACAGCTCACAAACTGAATAGACACAACATATGTCTTTCTCCAATCCTCCAAGCCTCCTATTTCCTTGAGCAGTTTCTCTTGGGGTTCAATGCTGCCACCTATGTGAATTGGCCTCTCACACAACTCACCAAGCTAAGAAGTAACTGCACAATCTCCAAGGAATGAATTCCTTCTGCATGCAAGAGATATCCTCAATGGAATATTCCTGCAACTAACAGTACATTGTCCCATCATCTGATCTCAACTGGGTCTCTAACTAAACTAACATGCAAGAGTTATTTATGAGAGAATATTCAGTTATCTGAAGTGCAACAGTTACATGCATGCATGCAGTAAC
>APFE030054326.1:0-24265 GCA_000404065.3 Pinus taeda
GTCTTTCAAACATGCCTTACAGTGGATTGTTATTTCCCTTCTAATGATGATGATATCTTCTTTCACAAGATTGACACTTCCTATAATATTGTCTGCAGTAGAAGTTTCTAAGGTGCTAAGTCAAGAAACTCTACTCAAGGTGATAGATTGATCCTCTTCTTAAGTTCAAGTCAGAATTTTGTAGTTTCTCAACATTTACACATAATTGCTCCATTTTGCTACCTTTAACAATAGTTCTAGTCCCTTGATATATTTGTGGCCTTCTATTGCAAGTTTGTCTCTTTTGGGCTTCCAATAGTCCCAAAAGGATGTGAAATTGATCTTCCTTCAAAGTGTCACAACTCGATGGAGTGAGAGGTTTCTACTTGGAAAGACTTGTACAAACCTCATAATTTTTTAAGATAACTGTGGTCATTTAGGATGACTAAGCTTTGGATAGGGCCTTCCAAATGAACCTACAATGCCTCTATAGAGTTTGGTCCTGGCCCTTATTAAAATTGGTTTCCTTGTTGCCTATTAGGACTACCTCTAGTCCCTAAAGGATGAGTTTAACTAGTAACTTGGTCACCTTCAAAGAATTTCACAAAACCTTATTTGGATCTTCAAAATGTGTTACACGACCTTTGAATTTGAGCACAGGTCTTTGATCTTTCTCTTATTATTCTCAACCTTGCAATGATTCAAACTCTCCATATTTGTATTGCTTAAAATTTGTTTTGAACTCCTTATTGAATTTAAATATGACAGATCTCTTGTGTGTATGATGCATTCATCAATCCATCTAGTCTTCTCAATGACATGTCTATATCTCACTAGTTCAATTTCATCTCTGAGTTGAGTAGCCTGTGATTGCAACTTTGCAATCTTAATCTTAGACAAACATTCTTTTCTTCTCCCATATTGCATATGTTTTGCCAGGGACAATAATAACAAAAGGTCATTATTGTGAAATGATTTTGGTAAAAATTGCACAAGGAATGGGATTGAGGGAGTATTATAGGGCCATTAATCAATAGGCTCTCAAAGGTCTCACCTGACCTATGATATCAACAATTTTAAAATACGACCATTGTAACTAGATAAGGATACCCAAAGGGGAGAATCATTTTGGAGAATATGGTTGAAAGGTGAATATGAAGACAAAGCTTCAGATAAACAATTTTGAGTAAACTAATTGGAAGAAAATATACCATTGCATGCAATGTTGCCACCTTCTCATCAACATCAAGGGCGTGATCTGTTGAGATTGCAACAAGATGATGGAGCTTAGTGAAAAGAGTCGCCTTCACTAAGTGGGCCCGCAGGCTATTTTTGGCGCAAGTCTATTTTTAGACTATGTCTATTTTTAGACATATGGATCATGTCTATGGACTGGAGGCTGTTGTTTATGGATGATTGGTCAAGTTGGGAAAAATAGATGGACTTCTATTTTTAGATCACAGCGGAGTGACTGCTCAGTCTAAATATAGAACAGTCAAATATTATTAGCTCATAATAATATTTAGACTATAAACTTTGTCTTATTCTCTTGGAGCACGTCAGGATATGAGCTACGGATGTGGTACATGTAGATCCCAGAAGGAAATACGTGGTTACCTATGGGATGACTAATATTTGCATGCAGGACTTCAGTTAGAACTCAAGTGAGTTGAGTTTAGTGGACTGGAGGTGCAGTTGATGGAGTTGTTTCAGTTTAGCTTTGTTAAACTGGTTGTATTTAGTCTAACTGGCAAATAGACTAGAGATGAGTTGGGTGAATTAGTTATTAATTAATTCACAAGTTATTAACTCATAATACAACTAATGAATACATCAGTTAACTCAGTTGCATGTCAGTGCATGTTCAGTTCAGCAGGCACAGGTGTTAGAGAATCAGATTGCTATCAATTGTGACTATAGTTGTGCATCAGATCTTGCACAGTCAAGGGATTGAGTATGCCAATGAGTTTGCCCACATTGTAGCTTGTGCTCACGTTATTTAGCTAAGTAAATATGTGGTTGCCTTGGAATTATCATCAGTTTTTGAGCAGGTATTGAGCAGCGGAGGCAGGCAAGCAGCGGAAGAGATTTGAGCCAGTGATTGATTCACATCTGAGCTGTATTGTGTGTAACAGAGGTGGAGATACTTGTGAGAAGTATTATGCTGTGTAATGTTACATGACTCAATCATTAATATACAGATAGTTGGGTTTTTAGCGAGATGCTTTCCCCGGGATACATACTGTGTTAATGTGTGAATGCTCTTGATGTTTTATTGTTATTGATGCTGCTATATTGATGATCAACGTAGAGGAGCTTATGTATTGTGTATGTTTTCCGCAATAGTACATGATCAGGATAATCTCCATTGAATATGTGTTAAATTATTCAAAATTTTCTACATGATAAACTACTGGCACGAGATATTTCTTATCATACCTCCGGAGAAGGAGGTATGAGTAAAGATTTGAAGGACAAGAAGAAGGCCATTTGGTCACAATTTCGTGTGGCCTATGGGGCCTTTTCACTATTTGATGTAGGCCATGCATTTAAAGTAGTAAACAACATATTATGTCTACGATTTTTCAAATTTCCAGGAAGACCATTCGACCCTTCTAATATTGTTAAAAATTTCACTACTACAGTCAAAATAAAGGTGTTTTGTAAAGAAGATGATCTTTTTGATGATATGTTCCAATATAAAAGTACACTTAAATAAGTTCTGCATTCGGCCCAAATGCGATTTCCTCTAGTAGAATTTCAAGAGTTCAAAATATACAGAGAAAGGAGGTTAGCTAATATCCCTTTGGATAAATTACAACCCGTGAGGGAACCAACTCCCAGTATCAGTCTCAGTGGAAGTTCAGGCACAGATATGTCTAAATCTAAGTCCGAGAGAGAAATGTCAGAACACTCCAAGAGGTTTGAAAGTGACCATAATAAAAGCGAAGGGTCAGTAAGGGATACTGCCCAGTCTAAGGAGCTCCCAGAGCAATAGGTTTTGACCTCTCCATAGGTATATCCTCCCCCTCTCATCGTCCAACCACCATTAGTCAGAACTGAGCTGGATAAAGAATGGGAGACATTCAATGAATTAATCAATATTGAGGGACAGAGCACAAAATCACCTGAGAGTAATGTATAGACAGTGAATGATATAGTCATAGGAACAATCAACAATATCCCAGAAATAGAACATATTCCCATTATCCCATCCTTTGAACTTATGCTCAAAATAGAGGAAATTCCCCCTCTCAATGTATTTTATAGCCCGCAACATAAGGCTATGATGAGAAGACAAAGAAAGAAAATGAAATTGGAAAGCATGCTCTCTCATGATCTAGAACAATTAGATATCCTTTGGCAAGATCCTACCACCGATCCCACTGAAAATCTCACTAAATTATCCTAGATCGCAGGAGCATATGCCTTTATGACCATCGATAAAGCATTTGAGGTACAACAACTACTGAAAGAAAGAGAAGATCAAATATAGATTTTGCAGCAACAGCTACAAAAAGTCAACACCAATAGCGAAGAACAAAAACAACTTGAAATATTACGACAGGACTTTCAACAAATGCAGATAGGATAGCAGAACAATTTGGCTGAAAGAGAAAAACAATTACAGGTTATGCAAGAGATGCACAAGGATGATCCTAAGCTTATACAATTCGTCATAGAATCCATTTCCTTAAATGATCAACTGCTATAGCAACAAAAAACATTGTGCCAAAGAATATCACAATGGAGCTCTTATTACGAAACAAGCGACAAAATTACTAATCATGTTGCTGACTTGCGACATGATTATGATTTAATTGATAAAAGAGTTGTTGAATATTTGGCTTAGTAGGAAACAGTGGAAGGGAAAAAGGCAAGCACACTAATAATCAATGAAACCCATAAAGAAATGCTCTTTAATAAGTGGGATGCACAGATTAGGAAAGTAGAACAAGCGACAGAAGAAGCAGCCACAACAACAAATAATGTCATTGACTGCATCAATGAAAATTTACACAGGGAAAATATGATCTCAAAGACCACTCCAGGATATATACCAAATGCATAGCATCTACAGACAAGCTAGAGATAGAAGGATCAAGAAAGGGAAGAATCTATCAAAAGGTTAACCAAGTTGAATTGGGATTCTTACTGGGCGTACTTGGTAAAACCACATAGCCAGTGCATGAATCTCAAATGTATCATCAATTCTGCCGAGAAGATGATGCCAACACTTGCCGATTCCGTTTTCGCAGGACAGCTAAAGTCAGAAGTCGGCTAGCCAACTCTCGTCAAGAAAATGCTGAACGCTTGTGATTACAAGGAACAGACACACATATGGTTAGTTGTTAGTTTTAGTTTTAGATTCAGTTTTAGTTTTAATTTTTCTTTATTTTTTCCGGAAATGAGGATGGTCATTTAAACTGCATCCTAAATTTTTGTAATAAATTATTTTTAGATTTAGTTAGTATTATTTAAACCCT
The DNA here is from genome assembly GCA_000404065.3 of Pinus taeda. Taxonomy (NCBI): domain Eukaryota; kingdom Viridiplantae; phylum Streptophyta; class Pinopsida; order Pinales; family Pinaceae; genus Pinus; species Pinus taeda. The sequence continues at coordinate 4,467 of APFE030054326.1, forward strand.
TCTCATGCATTTAGAGGAGGGTCCTGAAATTTGTCAAAAACTTGTCCTCAGAACATGCAATTTTGCACCCTTCGAAGAGGTTTTAATGAATGAATGGAACATGATTTATTGATATCTATGTTTAATATCTACTACTGATGTTGCACTTTTGTACTCTTGGTGGATGTTGGATTAAGAAGAGATAAATCATTATTGCTTGAAGCTCATGAGTAGAACTAGTTATAAATGGTACTTTTATCTCTTAACTATTTCTGCTTATGTGTTAAGGTGATATCCATTTTCAGTTATTTATATATGAATGCGTGAATGCTTGAGTTATCATTTGGCACTTCTGTACAGTGATAGCTATTTATTTATGCTTAATATATGAGTAGCTTATTATGCAATATGTTTTTCGCAATTGTTTCGTCTAACTTTTTATATGAAATGGTTTATCTTTATTGAATTCTTTTCTCATAGCAGTTGAATGATTTTTATTACCAATTTTTATTTGAAATCATTTTAGATCTCATAATAGAAAGATTAAATCCTGGGTTAGTTTAGAATTAGATATTTTCGTTCATTAGAATACAATTGCATGTTGTTAGATTAGATTTAGAATAAAAGTGTTTTACTTAGGAATTATTAGAAAGGAAATATCAATTCTCAACACACACACACACACATATTGGGAAACTGGTCCCATATCCCCAGTCGGACCCACTATACCAAATGGAAAAGGAGCTGCTAACCAAGGTTCAGACTGTGTGGGTATCCCCCTTGTTGTAGACCCAATTTTGAAGGCTTCAACAAGGATGTAAGGAAGTGTTGGAGAAAGCAAGTTATGAAAGGCCAACCATTATTTCGGTTCGAATTCAAGTTAGAGAGAAATATGAATAATTCCAAATCACTATTCCACAAGAAGCTCCTGAAGGTTTTGTTGTTACATAGGAACCTCCTAAAGGTTCTTCTGTTACACAAGAACCAACAGTTGAAGTAGAGTGGGATGGAGATTTTGGGATGTGAAATCATGCAAATATGGACATGCAAATACTTAAGTTGGGGGGAGATATTGGGATGTGAAATTGGCATCTTTTTGCACTCATTTTCCTACCTTTAATTTACCCTTTTTTAACTCTTGAAATCATACTATACCACTGTAATGACCATTATCAACCTCAAGATGTCTCCTTTTATATGTCATATTTATGATCCATTATACTTGTAATTTGGATATGAGAACTTCTACTTTAGGCCATTTATATCGTAAAACAAAGAACTAGGCTATTACAGGGTTTGTCGTCTATTGAGATGTTGTTGCAGGATTACACTTTCCAGTTTTGCCTCACCAATCATAGGACAAGGACTCGCTAGAAATGGTTGTTACACATGAAGATATATTTTGGATGCACTGACCTCCTTCAATTCATTATGAATATTGATTTAGAAAGCATCTGGTCAAAATATAGTTCAACTACCAAAGGAGAAATTTTTGAAGAATGCAGTTGAAACAATTAGGATTTCCTTTTGATAATTATTGTAATTTTCAAAAGATGTTACAAATTTTTCCTAACCTTGGAAATTTCTATCAAACTTTTAATGTGTATTCTCTAATTAGATCATATGAGAATTGAGAGATTCTCATGATGATCTTATCATTGCAATATGGAATTATAAAGAGGTGTACTATTTTCCCACATGAGATAGACATATAGAAATAGATAGACAATGATAGAGGGGGAGAGCACCAACACTGTAATCCTATATGTTTCATTAATGAAATCTCAATTGTTAGTGACACCATAACTTTCTATTGACTAGTCTATGTGTTGTGTAGTGTTATTGTTATTATTAGTCTTTATCATGCTTTAATGATTGCATAATTCTAACCACTATATTGTGTAACAACATAGGTCGTGGACCATTCCCTTTGTTAGTGTCAAAGTTATTTAATTACCATTATAGTTTGATGGTGTGTTCATTTCATTTTAATGTGTGTTTCAACATTTGTTTGAGAGAATGGTTTCCAAGAGTGCCCTTGTTTTTTGAATAAGAGTGACAGTGTGATAGAGTGGTTTTATTTTGCAAGGTGTGTTATCTCTTCAGAGTGTGAACAAGGTTTGAGAGTGTAACAACCAAAGCGTTGAGTTGCTAAGAGTATGATTATAATGATTAGCACTAGTCATCATTTTCCCTTGCATATATGTTTTAATAGCCTTGCAATAACAAAGCCTACTAAGATTGAAAATTAATGTGAAGAGTTGGAACTATTGCTCTGAATTAAAATAACAATTGTTTCACCCATGAGAGTTGAAGAAAAACTACACCCAAATTTCACATAATGAAAATTGAAGCAAAACTTGGAATGTTGTATGAAATATGAAGCATAATTATTTAAGGGTCAAAGTAAACAGATAATAATTCAAAAGTGTGTAAAATAATTAAATAAACACTCTACAATTTGAATCAATCAGATCAACCAATAAATGAACTTTGGGGGTGCATTTTAGTGAAGCAAGGAAATTTTGGCCTGTTTCAAAAAAATGCACGCCCAAACATCATTTCAAGGGCAAATTGAACTATTCAACTTTGAGAGAAAATTTTACTCATAATTGTCATTAATGTTTCACATAGAAATTCTGTTGTGCAAGAATATGGCAAATTTGATCGATTGCGTAAGGTTAAAGTCAAGGTTTGTGTGCCTCAAATAGATGCACACCAAGGATTGTACTTAATTGACTATGCAATAATGATCATTTAAACCTAAAGATAAAACCATTTTATGCAACATATCATAGTCATTTTCATAAAGGAAATGTTATACACTGAAATCCAAGTTTGTCGGATAACAATTGGTCATATCTGCCAATGATCACAATCGGAACAAATGTGGACTCCCGAGCCAAACCAATTACACTCACGGTAATGAAATTTGAAATGCCACATAATTGGAAAATTCTTAATCTTAGGATATAACCTTGCATCATGTCTGACAAATATCCTACATTCTATTGTTTCCCACCAATACACAACTTTCACATAAGGCAAGTTGAAGCAAAACTTATAATGTTGTAAAAATTCATAAGTGTTTAGAATCATTAAATAAAAAATATACAATTTTAATCAATTAGATTGGGCAATAAATGAATCCCGAGTATGCATTTTAGTGAAGCAATACAATTTTGTCATTCTTCACAAAAATGCATACCTGACCTACATTACAAGGCCAAATTGAATTATTCATCTTGGAGAGTATTTGTTTACTCATGAGTAACATTAACACAGTTAAATAAATTTTATTTTTCACATATATATTTATGTTGTTCAAGAATACTCCAATTGGCATGGATTTAAAAGGGTAAAAAGTAGGGTTTTTGTTCCTCAAATAAATGCACGCCAAGAATGTTTGGGAACAAGGTTATGGACTAAGAAAAATCAAACTTGTATTTTAATAGTCGAAGCTTGTAGTTTCATGGTTGAAACACTATAAGTAAGGTTGTATGAACTTATTTTAGGAGTAATTAGGTTTAAATTTTGCCAAGGCCCTAGATAAAGAGATAGAACCTAGGGTTTTGTTGAAGCCTTAGATTTCTGCTACTCCAACATGTGGGATAACCACCTAGTGCAGACCTTAAAGACAACTCCTTTTCTGTTTGAAGTGCTAGCTCCAACTGGGGATGATGGGACCAGTTTCCAAATGTGGGTTTTAAAATGAGAGTGGGTGGTTTTCAAGCAATTGTAGTAAGAATAATGATAACTAAATGGCCTATTTTATCATGCAAATCTCTAGCTAATTTAATCTAATATAAACCCAGGGATTCTGTGTGATATGGAATCTAAAAATATATATGTTTGAAATGTGATAATAAATATCAATCACACATTAAACAAAGATGATAACGTGTAAGGATTATTTCATTGACTAAATAGTTAGTCAAATAAATGCATAAAATATATTGCATATATTTGATCTTTATATATGAAAATAAACACTTTCAGCTAGGCATCATACAGTAGTGAAATTAACGCATAACAAAAAGAACATATTCCATATACAATTCATGAAAACGAAATGTTATCACTAATTAAACAAAAAGCATAACTATTCATACAAGATAAAAGTACCATATGTGTGAGGTTCCGCTCATTTTACTGATGACATAGATCGACTCCTTTATCCAAATCAAATTATTCTCCAAGTATACAATAATGCATCAAAAAAGGAAAGTAGTCTAATATTTAAAAGAAACGACCATGTTCCATAATTTCATCAAGGCATTCACAAACTTATAGAAGTACATTCTTTGAAAATGTTTTGATAGAATTTTGGACCCTTGTCTAAATGCATGATAAGGGTATAAATACTATTCTAACTAATGTTAAAAAATAGACTATACAAAAATTTGAGGAGGTTTCAAACAACCTTCCTCCTAAATAGCAACTAAATCTAAAAATAAAAGTGATTGGATGGGAAGAGGTTATAAAGATGATTTTTTGTATGTCAGCTTCTCCTTTAGATCGCATATATCGTACATTGGTATCACTTTCGGAGGTGCCCCAAGCTGCGTTCTAACTTGTCCTACGAGGATATCATCTGTAAGAGGTGGTAGAATCCGTTGAGTTGAATGGAGTGAGAAATTGAGAATCATGATTTGGTTGTGAGGCTTGACAAGGTATTGCCAATATGCCTCCTAGTCAACCTTTGATAACTTTGCGATCGTTTCCCTTTGGGTTTTCACCTTTCCCTTCCATTTTTTATCCAATTCATTTAAATCTGGCAGTGCCTTTGGATTACCTTATTTCATCAATTTGGTAGTGTGAAAAGTGTAATTTATTACTTTTACTATGTTCTTTTCCACTCTACTGCTCTTGCCACTTCTAACTCCGCCCGTTTGATCCGTGCATCCCAATCTGTGAACAGAATGTCCTTATGTGTATCCTCAATCTTGGGGATATTAGCTCTCCTTCCTTCTTTAGTTTCTTGACATTTAATGAATTCACAGATATTTGTATTTAAATCATTAAATTTAGTTCTTTGGTCAATCACCTTGTCCATCAACTGATCACTCATGATCAGATAAGGAGTGACATGCGACATTCTTTGACGAAATAAATATTGTTGTTTCAATAGAAGGGAATTTAGCTCTAGTGAATCTTTGATGAATTCATCGACAGTAGGGACATCTTCATATTTTTCCATGGATTCTTGTAATTCTTGAATTTGCATGTTCTTCATGGAAAGGTCTGCTTCATGGCTTATCTTTAACACTTCCATATTCTGCTGCAATTGAGCGATTTGTTCAGTAGCTTGCTGGTTCACATTTGATTTTTCAATTTGCAGCTATTTCTCAAGTTGCGCTATATTCTCTTCCCTCTCCCTTAACAAAATATGTATACCTTCCTAGGTTTATCCATGGTGGTTGTAGCATACGCCCCTATAAACTGCGATAGTCTTGTTAAATTTTCAACAAGATTGGAAGGGATATCCTTCCAGACTATGTCCATCAACTCATTCTCAGCTAGGATCTCAGATGTTTCCACCCTTCTTCTCTTCCTTTATCTTCTCACTACATCCTTGTGTAGTGGCCTATAGAACACATCTGAAGGAGGAATTTCAAGTCACCTTTAGGAAAATTTCCAATCTTGGAAATGCAGGAATGATTTCTACATGCTGTGAACTAGTTCCTTGCTCATCCATCGGCTCAGAGTCTGAAGTTTGCTGAGTTTGTAGAGGAGTTTGATATTCAGTTGTTTCCTAGGCATCTGTTGTCTTAGGAGTGTCTTGTAGTTTATTATTGAATTGATCCCACTCTTTCTCTCGATTGCTACTTTTGATCTATGAACCGATATCTTTAGTTAGGTTACTTATGACCTAGGTTTCAGATTCCACTGTAGTCTCGGTGTCTTGGGCTTTGCCTGTATCCTATGCTTTCCTTGTATCCACTTGAGACTCTATGTGAGAATTTGGTCCCTTGGTGTTGATATTTACACTATGTGTAGGTTTTTCCTTAGCTCTTAGCAAATGCAATGGAATTATTTCAAGCCTTTGATTTATGAATTCCTGAAACTTTTCAAAATATTCAGGACCAATTGACCTTTTCCCAATTGAACGCTTGTTCGAATGATGCATCTGATTAAAAAATATCTTTGAAATCATTAGCCTCATGATTAAAGGGCTTAATCCTTACTGCAGTAGTAATATTATGTGCTAGCTTGTTAGGGTCGAATTGCCTCTTTGGCAGAGTATGGAGGCTGAGGCTCTCTAGGTATAGTGATTCCTTGGTTGCATGGTTGAAATTTGCTTAATGAAATAGAACCACACCGAATGGGAAAGGATGGCCACAAAGACTTCTTGTTATCTTTTAGGGTCTTGCTCAATCCTTTACCTACAGTCTGGTGAGCTATTTCTCTTTCTAGTAGCTGATCAGAGACATACAAAGGGAGTACATGTAATTCCAATGTACTACTAAAAACGCTGATATACGTAAACCATTCTCCAACAAAATACTTTCCTACTACGAGAAGGTATGAAGTTCATTTTTTGGAGAGCCTGGGAGCTTTCTTATTAAAAATCAATTGATTCAATGGTAAAATAATAGCATGGCATACTTTATAAAAATGGGGTATATAATGGGATTCCCAAATCTGTTTATGGCTGAGATGGATGGGCTAGGGGTCCTGCAAAGTCCATTTCGAACCCATGATTGAAAATTTAGTGCAGAAATAGATGGAATCCATGATATAGGCTCTTAAATAAAATTGAGGAAGGTTCTCTGTGGAGGAGGATCTCTTTTGACGATACGTGAAGATGGCAGTGACTAGGTTATCAAATATGATAGTGGCCCAATTCATTATGTGGGAATTGACACAATCATCAAGTAAAGGAATTCATTCTATGGAAAACTTGGTATTATTAGATAATCCATATAACCTACATAACATAGAAGTTGCATAGTTGTAGGGGTTTTCCAAAGAAGCTACAGGATACATACCCGTTTTGTCATATTTGAACTTGTTCTCCAGAACCCTCCAACCTTGGATCATCTTGAAAGGTTCTTCATTTTTCTTTGCAAAGTTGCCCAAGTATGATTGGTCATATATGTCTGAGGGTTAGGTATATGATACATTTTCTTTAGGTCTTTAGCTTTGAATGAACCCATTAGCTCCATCTTCGAGTTCCTGAATTGCCTGTCTTCAATATTGAGATTTTCCACCACCCATCTAATCATATCAGTGTATGGGAGTATTTTCATTGTTGTTCCTATTCTGTGAAGGAAGGAACAAGAAGCGTCTTTGAATTGGATCCCCGAAGGTTTTATTGAGTTAGTTTTTTCCTTTATGACAGTAATTTTAGGATTATCATCTTCAATCATGTTGTATATGACTTCCCATGCTATCACTCCTCCATCGGTGCTGCAAACTATGTCAGCTAATATCGGTGACATTTCTGATAGCTCAGACTCTGTAATTCTTTGCTTCTTCTCCTTTTGCATCACCTTTCACAATGAAATCTCTTTTGAATCTTGCCTGAAATGAAAGAGATATATCAACACACACAATGGAGGGTAATTATGGCAGAGAGTTCTTTGAAATGACTTTGAATGGTGGGAATATTTTACATGAGATTTTAGCGTTAACTAACCATAACTTGAAAACATCAATTCCTCTCCTCGAGCTAGTAAACATTAATTACTCTGTCAAACCACTCATTATTACATTAAAACTCAATAACTTCTCCACGCTTCACGCTTTATTATTGCATCACAGCTTTCAAACGCTATCATATAATGTTATTCAGAGTTAATGCAAAATACGGTTGTGAGAATCGCAACATCGCATTTCGCAAATTCTTAAGGGGTGACACAATGGAATGCTATATTGATTTTCAATTTGTGAGGTGCGATCATGTGTTATTAAAGTGTGGTGATCAGAAAATCAAAGCGAGGACCTCATCGCATATTGCATTTCGGGATTTTTGGTGGAGTGTTAACAATAATTACATGGAAAACTGCGACATGGAAAACTGCGAGATGCGATTTGCAATAAGAGCTTTAGGCATCAGTTCCTTTTTTATGGTTTTTTGAGGTAAATTTGTAGAGTTAGTGTTTATTTTAAAATGCTAAAAATTTAAAAGGGTCCCCCTTTATGTGTCAAATATTAACTATTACTCATATATGGGGGGGTTGTTACGTAGTACAACAATTGGCGATTCACTTGGGAGAACCGGCTATCTCTGATTGATCTTTTGAAATCTCTAAAACTTTCAAAATAAGAAACATTATATGGATAATAATTACATGAGTTACAATTTAGACAACATTTCTCTGAAATCATAATCACTCACTCAATCAATCTATTCAACTACTTTACTCTTATAGTGATAAAAATACAAATGTTTGCATCAGTCAATACCAAGATTTAAAGAGATATAACAGGTGTCTTCTACAAATTAGTTTTTAGTTGTTTACTCATTTATCACAGATACAACCTCTGTTACTAGTAGGCGTTCATAGCCTTGGCACGGTTATCATTCAAACAACAATGATTCATTGTCCCATTCAAAGAATTTTTCAAAAATCAAAATGAATTTTTTTTGTGTTTTTTCTCATTTGGACCTTGTTTTTCTTTTCATGTAATTTTCTTTTCAATTTTCTTAAAAGACATTGTCTAAGCTTGGTAAGCCAATAATGAAAATGCCATTCACCAACTGTAACTAAACTGAACAAGCTGACTCTTGACAAGACCCCTTATCCTTTGATTGATTAGATCATTAGCTATTACCCTCTTTTGATATGCAGTTTTGGTAATATTAGTATAATTATTCCCCTATGATCATGGTACACAAGCTCGTAATGAACTTATTATCTTTTAAGTTTTGTATATTTCAGAACTACACTATGAAAAAATAAAATTTTATCAGATGGGATGAATCATTGGCCCTTTTTAAAGAGTTTAGATGATAATAATAGAGTTTTGAGATACTGATCTGTAGAAAGTCCTTACTAGGTTAAATATTCTTTTCTTGATTGATAACAAAACATCTATATCTTATAAAGCTAAGAGCTTGTTCATAGAATAAGCATTTTTAGTGAGGTCAAGTCTTTCCAAAGAAACGAGGTTCACTTTGATACTCAAATTCTCTAATTATTTCTTTAACTTTTCCTACTTATAGAAGCGAAAAATCAAAATATTATCAGGGACTTTATTTTGAGAAGCCAAAAATTAAATACTACCATAACCTTTATTTTCCTAAGAATTTTAAAGACAATATGATACAAAATTAGAAGAGGTTTTCTTCTAGGAAAAGTATTTTTTTCAGAATTTTCCCATTAACGGGAAAGGAATCCATCTTGCCTAACAATTATTGTAAAAGCAATGTAGATTGACCAATTTTCTCAATGATTTGGAATGGTCCAAGCCACAGTCTTTGGAACTTGGTATTCTTACCATTTTCCTCACGTGCTTTGTCCCATTTCAAAACTAGATCACCTACATCAAAAGTTTTATGACTGGCAGGGGTTATATCAAAAGATCCCTTGACTAACTACTGATGACGGGAATGGGTAGCTTTAGCATTTTCTCTTTCTTCTTCAAGCTTAAGGATATGAAATTTTCTAGCTTGAAGAGAAGAGGAGGGATTTTAATTGGTAAATTGCACTAGGGCGAGAGATGGGATTGCTATGTTTGTGGGGAGAAATGCTTCCTTTCCATAAACTAAAGCAAAAGTATAAGAACCGATTGAGGTGTTTTGTGTTATTCTATCTGCCCAAAGAGAAAATGTCAATTCTTTGTGCCAATTCCTATGACTTTGGTCTATAGTCCCTTTGATGATTCTGATAAGTTTTTTTTTTGTTAATTCGGCTAATCCATTACCTTGTGGACAATAGTTGGCTGAATACTTCCATTTTAAACCTCTTTTGAAAGCAAATTCTACCATAGTATTTCCAGAGAAATAAGATTCATAATCAAACATTAAAGCTGTGGGTAGGCCAAACCTGGTGATTATGTACTAATCAATAAAGTCTGTAATACTTTATGTATTAGTTACCTTTAGTTGGATAACTTCTACACATTTTGTGAAATAATCAGTAGTTGTAAGGATGTACTTTTTCTATTTGGAAGAGTTAGGAACAATCTCACCAATTATATCTAATCCCCATTGTTCAAATGGTTGTTGGATATTCACTCGCTGCAAAGGGAATGTTGGTTGTTAGGATATTATGACACATAGGAAATAGTTAAGTATCATTTCGTCTAGTGTAGAGTTAGGTAAAGTGTGTTTTTTTACTATGTACTTTTGTATCTTACAACTGATGGTCACGATATGTTCTAGACATGAAGTGATCTGATGGTTCATTCTCTCCTCAGTATTACCGACACTTGATCCCTGGCTTAACACCCGATTGGTCCATGATCTCTATTTAAAGAGCATGGAGGACCATTTGTAGAGTAATTGTTCATGAGAGAAGCTTGTGTAAATTTTCATTCTTTTATTAATAAATTGCCTGAAGTGGTTGCGTTGGCTCAGGCCTTGGATTGTTTCCCTCTTTGAGGATTTTAACCATGTCAAGAATACTAGTGTATTGATCTGTGATTTGTTTGTGAGTGGTGTCCATTAGTGTTATGTATGAGGAACTTACCTTGTAAATTCCTACATGGTATCAGAGCTATTTGAGGGATGCATCCATTGGTGATCCAAATCTGAAGCTGGTACAACTGCACCTGACTGTCATTTCCTAGATATACTATTTTTGACTACTTTCGGGATGAGAGGACTTCTATATTGTGTTAGGAGCATCGTTTCTAGTGAGGAACCCCTTTCGTTTCATGCGAAAAGGTTTTTGGTAGCCTAGCTACGTCATTTTTAAGATCTTGAGGTATACAATCTTTATTTACAGTTTTAGTTATCCATCTCTTTGTTTATTTCGGTTTATTTAGCTCTCTGGCTTTTATTGCTGGATCTATACCTTTCATTTCTATGTATGGTCTTTGCCTTGCCACTTTGTGCGATTTGGGAAAATCAGAAACAGAAAGGAAGGATTTTTCTCATGTGTATGTTCTTTTCCACCGCAAATTAGTGTGATCTCGGAAAATCAGAAACATTGAGGAAAATATTTAGTTTCTGGCTAAAGCTAACTTCAAGTCGTTAGGTTTGTTTTTTTTGGTATGTCCATTTCGGGTTTTGTGGTTTTTGTTTTGTAGGAAAAACATAACATTTTCAAGTAAGCACGAACCCCAAATTTTCAGTGACTAAAAAAAAAAAAACCCTTCCTCTTTTTCAAAAATACTAACCTTTCAAACTAGCTCACTTGGTCCAAAGTTACCTTATGAGAATATAGGTCTTGAGTCCAAGTCTTTCTTTCTGTTGAGTTACCTTTTCAAAAAACACATGTAACTTATGTTTTAAAGTTACTTTATGTAAAAGTGTTCTCACCCATTATAAAGAGTGAGTCACTTATAATTCTAAAGTCTCTTTATTTTTTATTTAAGTTACAATTTAGTGGGTAGCTCATAAAGTACCATTGTAAAAGTGACTTTCACTTATTTATAAAAGTGAATCACATAAAATCTTTTTATTTAAAGTGCACTAATTAGATTAAGTTTGGAAAGGGGGGGGGGGGGGGGGGGAGAGAGATTTTTTTTAAATATAACATTATCATTCATTTCTGCACATTCACTCACTTCGTTGGCATCTTCAACAACTTGTCTTCAAAAAGCCATAACGTCTTCACTCGGAAGTTGTTTTCAGAGCCATTTTTTTTTAATCAGACTAATTTTTCGAGATATTTCCATTGGAATACTTAGTATCAATGTCTACAGCTTCAGTTTCTATTAAAATGGAAAGTCCATGCCAAGTTATTATTGACAACACCAACTACTTCCAATGGTGGTCCTACATGGTGGATTTACTCAGAAGTTAAGGTTTTTATAGAATAGCCTCAGGCCAAGAAACCAAACCTCAAGATGAAGATAAAGAAGCCAAATAGGAAAATAATCAAGATCAAGCACATGGGTTGATAGGGATGTCTATTTATCCAAACCCTAGATTCCATATCGTAGAACTTGATACTCCTAATGAAGCAATGAAATAACTCACTAAAGTTTTTGGAATTAAAAATTAAATTAGAGTCCATTAACTCGAAAATGAGTTGCTTACATTAGACCCCAATAATTTTTCTTCCATTGAAGATTTTTTGTCCAAGTTCAAGACCCTTAGACTTCTCTTGGAAGGTGTTTAGGTTAAGAAAGAAGATGGTAGCCTTATCTATTCCATTCTTACTAAATTGGGACCAACCTACTCTGTGTTTGCTTCCACCTTCCATTCTACTAGAGAAGCCTTTATTTCTTAAGGACAAGACTACAAGTCCCCCTTTGATGCCTTTTGTTATTCTTTAATAAGAGAACAAGAAAAGCTCTTATATCTTGGTCTTCTTAATCTTGGAAACTCTTCTAAGAAAGCCTTAGCTGCCCAGCAACAGCCAAATTCAAAGAATCCTGAGAAGCGATATCCTAAAAAGAATGGTCCTGAACCAAACAAAGGTCCTAAGAAATTTCAGTCTCAAAATGAAAAATAATTTCAACAAAATCATAAGGCAAATGAAAACAAAGTGAAGAAGACTGATATACATTACCACTTTTGTAATCGAGATGGCCACTTAGAATCCAAATGCTTTAAGAAGATGGAAGTCTTAGAAGCACCAATGAAGAAGCATAACATCCATTTACAACACTCTTTAACTTCAACTTCATCTTCAGGGATAACACTTTCTGCATGTGGTTGTCAAGCATCTCGGTCTGGTTATGCACTAAATGTATCTTCTTCTTCTCATTCTCATGAGTGGCTCATTGATTCTGGAGCTTCTTATCACATGGCCAAAGGCAAACCCATGTTTTCTTCTTTAAATGATTGTAACACCAAAAATATATATGTTGGTGATGATAGATCTCTTAGTGTTGTAGGGATTGGAACTGTTCATCTAGACAATGGTCAATTTAATGATGTATTATGTGTTCCAACCTTATCCTACAACCTTCCATTTGTATATCAGATAACTCATTCAAGTGAAGGTAAAATCGTTGAATTTTCACCTCACAATGTTGTAATTAAAGGACCTATGAGATCCTAGACAGAATTTAGCTACTGGCATTGCTGATGATTCTACAAGGTTGTATAAGTTTAACAACTTTGGGTCATCAAATCTTCCTTCGGTATTTGTTGCTCATAATGATGAAGTGATCAAACTTTGGCATGAGTGATTTGGTCACTTAAACTATCACTCCCTCTAGAATCTATGTAAAGAAAATATGGTGACAGGTCTTCCTATGGCATCTTGCAGAGATGGTGTTTGTTCCGGATGTGTATTCGGAAAACATCATCGGGATAGTTTTGAAAAATGTGCCTCTTGGAACACCTCAGCCCCTTTACAGTTTTTGCATAGTGATTTATGTGGTCCACTTCCAATTGTTTGATTCTTTGGCTACAAGTATTTCTTAACTTTCATTTATGATTTCTCCAGATGCACTTGGGTATACTTCATAAAACTCAAGAGTGCAGTATTTAACATGTTCTTGGTCTTTAAGGTCTTTGTTGAAAAACAATCTGGACATCAAATTCTTAAGCTAAGATATGATAATGGCAGAGAATATGTTAACAACAATTTCATCAACTTTTTCACTGAGAATGGAATTAAATTGAAACATACTATTCCATATAATCCACAAAAAAATGTTGTAGCTAAAAGGAAGAATCGCACCTTAAAGGAAAAGGCTAATTGTCTGCTTCAATCTAAAGGACTTAGTATTAATTTTTGGGCAGAAGCAATTAACTGTACAAATTACATAGTAAATCACACTCCTACTAAGGTTTTAAAGAATATCACTCTAGAAGAAGCATGGAGCTCAATTAAACCAGATGTAAGTCACTTTCATGTTTTTGGACATGAAGCATGGGCCATATTCTAGATGAGAAACATAAAACTTTAGAACCTAAGAGTGAAAAAAATATTTTTGTTGGATATTCTGAAGATGTCAAAGGATATAGACTTATCATTAGAAGAGATGTAAAGTTTGCTGAAAATATATCGGCCTACGAGCCTAGTTTGACAGATGTACCACCTCTATCTATCCCTTCTACATCTAAAAATATTTCGTCTTCAGATGATGATAGCGAGGATGATAATCCTCCCCCATGTTCTCAGGATCCTCCTTCATCTCCTTAGCTTCAAAAATGGGTTTGTGCTACTCAGGATGCAGCAAGTGCTCTTGCCAGTGATCCTACAGATCAGTGACGTACATGTTCTTAGTTCAATAGAGCCTCTTCTTTATTGGCTCAAGCTTCAGCGAATTATGATCATGACACCTTTGCAGAAGCTTCATGCCATCCAGATTGGGACACATCTATGAATGAATAATATTGTTCATTATTGGTAAATGATACATGGGATCTTGTTCCTCTTCGAAAGGGATGAAAACTTGTTAGATGCAAATGGGTTTACGGAACCAAGTATGGACTAGATGGAAAAGTTGATAAACATAAAGCTCATCTTCTTGCTAAGGGTTTTTCACAAGTTGAAGGCATTGACTATATTGAAGCTTTTCCCCCTATTTCCAAAATGAAATCTATCTGCCTTATTCTTTCCCTTCCTGCCTCTTTCAAATGGGAAGTCCATTATATGGATGTTAAATCTACCTCCTTGCATGGGGACTTGCACGAAGAAATATATATGGAACAACCTAGTGGATTTACACAAATAGACTCTAGCCTTGTATGTTGGCTTAAGAAATCCCTTTATGGTCTCAAGCAAGCCCCCTCGGGCTTGGTATGCCAAAATGGATAGCTTTCTTTTAGAAACTAGCTTTTCTAGGTGTCATTTTGATAATACTATCTACAGCAAGAAAGTGGGCAAGTCTCTTATCATTCTTATTCTTTATGCTGATGATCTTATCCTAACTCGTAGTGATCCCAAGCTTATAAACCATGTGAAGTATAGCCTTAAAAATAAGTTTGAAATGAAAAACTTAGGACACTTACATTATTTTCTTTGTCTTCAAGTCTTGCAATCCAAGGAAGGTATTTCCCTTTCCTAGTCCAAGTATGCCTATGACCTTCTACACCATTTTCACATGGAAGACTGTAAACTAGCTCCTTCTCCCTTTTAGTCTGGAGCCAAAATTTTAGTCACTTATACTTCCCTTGAAGTTGATGCTACCTTATACCGTCAACTTGTAGGAAAACTTTTGTATCTGACCCATACTCATCCTGACCTTTCCTTTGTTGTTAGCCTTATTGCTCGGGCTATGCAAAACCCACATGGAAGTCATTGGAAAGCAATTAAAAGAATACTTTATTTTATGTTCGAGGTACAATTCAGTTTGGGATTCATTATGGTGTAGAAGCATCTCCTCTATTGGTTGGTTTCACTGATTTCGATTGGGCTGGTGACCCTAATGATCGGAAGTCTACTGCAAGTTATGTGTTCACTCTTGGTTCATGACCTATTACATGGGCTTGTAAGAAACAAAGTGCCATTTCTCTTTCTTTAGTAGAAGTAGAGTATTGTGGTGCCGTAGAAGCTAGTAAGGAAGCCCTGTGGCTTCGTTAGATCCTGTCAGAGTTTGGCTTTCAGTAGCAGCATCCGACTACACTTTGGTGTGATAATCAAAGTGCCATTCAACTATGCAAAGTTCCAGTCCAACATCAGTGCAACAAACACATTGAACTACACATGCACTTCATCAGGAAGCTCATTCATGACCATGTTCTTGAAGTGCAATATTGTTCAACAGATGATCAAGTTGCAGACATCTTTACAAAGGCTCTCACAGAGGCGAAGTTTACTAAACTTCGATTTATGGTTGGAGTTCAGGAAGTTGTCACTAAGGGGGGATAGAATCTAATGCCTCATTCTTTCTCCTATTATGTCATATTTGTACATCCTTAAATCATATCCCAAGTTGTCCTTGAGGGGGTATGTTAGGATATTCTGACACATAGGAAATAGTTAAGTATAACTTGGTCTAGTGTAGAGCTAGTGTTGGGAATGGAATCCCCCCAAGGCACGTTTTGGGGCTCAAAGCCCAAGTTTTGACCCGATATTGTTGTAAAGACTCCATGAATTGCAGGCGCAGAGTGCGAAATGTATGATAGATTCACAAGGTTGTCCACCCTAGTCTTGTAATGTAATGGCGGCCTACCCATGGTCCAAAGACCATGCGATTGTATAAATAGAGCGAGGCTCTAAGTGTAAAAGATAGTAAGGAAGTAGTAGAGAGAAGAAAGAGTCTAAGTGACTAAGTTTGTCTTGGTTCATAGAGTAGGAGAAGGCTCTGCAGTTGAGTACGCAGAGGCCTAGCAGTTCCCAGCTGAGTGCACGGACCCCTGTAGCTGAGTGTGCAGGGAAAAGTCAAGTCTGTTACCGAAGAAGGGATTAATAAAGAGAAGTTTGATATCAATTTGTGTATTTTTTCTTTGATTAATGCATTTTTGATATAAATTGAAAATATATTGTTTATCTACTGCACACACCTGTATGAATGATTTTAGCTGTTAATCATAACTTAAATCACGCAAGTAGGCTAAAATAGTCAAGTAACATTGGAATACTAGTAAGGACTTGGGTAATAACAGTGTTTGGCCCCTGAGTAGGGCTACGCGTAGGCCACATCTCAGGCTATGAAGTATGGGAAAGTGCGCATAGTGACATGTGTGCAGTGTTGAATCGTAAACCATTTGAACTCATTAGACATCTCTAGGGTGCAGAAACCTGGTTCTAGCACCCTCCCATACTACTTCGCATGAGACCACAGTTTGTGCTCCATGGACTGTTGTCAAAAGGGCCAGTAGTACCAGGATTTTTTTAGCTAACTTAACTTTGAACCTGGGTCAGGGCCCAATAAGGCAACAAATAGTTCCGTTGCTAAGACTAAGATCTTCATAAGAGATGTCTCATGTCGTGTCACTAGAATCCAACAATGAAAGAAATTAAAGAGTGGCTGGACAGGAAAATTCACGAGTTCACAGTGCAGGAAAATAGGAATCTATGACTATCGAAGGAAGAGTGGTTAGAGCACTACTTAGATATGAAAATCAATGAAATTTCCTTTGCCTCCTTCCCCTCTGAGTTGTACGAGTGGATCACAAAGCAGTAGACAGTCAAGGAAGGTGTAGGCTCAACAAACCTATTGTGTGGACTCCAGAGTTGGTGTGCGGACTAGAAGCATCAGGAGACAAGGTCGCGCATGTTGTGGACCATTGGCTCGATCAAATTATAGGAGGGTTTATCACTGAGTTTGTGGTAGATACTTCAGTCAACTATAGTGAGGTGGAATGATGCTTCCTTAAAGGACCGCGAGGTAAGTACATTAAATATTTGAACACTTGGATTAAAATGCTATTGTGTGAAAAGCGGGTTATGCGAATAAATTGATGTTTGGGGCTACACGAAGTGGGAGAATCTTCAGAGACAAAGGTAGCAAAGAATTAGAGACTAGTCCCTTGATTTCACGTCCGTGGGAGAGCGAGGAGGAGCTTGTGAAAGTTTCATCAAGAAGTGCAACCAGTCTGATAAGACAAAGAATTCTGCGCATACCACCCCCACCTACACCACCACCAATTTCACCATATTCACCCCCACCTTTTCCCACACCATCTCTGCCACTACCACATTTCAATATGATGAGCGCAATAAAGTTGTTGGTGTTCAAAGGAGTAGGGAACAAAGATCCGGAGCAATCTTGTTTTGTAGTAAAGGTTGTATGAGAAGCACAAGGAGTCAAAAATGACAATATAAAGAAGGCAATGTTGGTGAGCGTGTTGCAGGATCATGCACTGACGTGGTACATTAAGCATTCCAATGACAATCCAAAAGCATGGATCGTGAATATCCAAGCTGCGCTAAACAGGGAATTTAGCAGGCCAAAATTAGAGACACAGTCGATTATTAGATTTAAGGAAATCATGATGCTTCTAGGGGAGACCCCATAGGAGCAAGATCAAATACTGAAGTGTATGATTCGTGAAGCCAACATGACCTTGACAGATGGGAAACACCATTCATGGTTTGTAGTTTCACTAATGCTGCATCTAAGGAATGTGTTTTCACAACAAAACCTGTCAACTCAGGAAGAGGCCTTGGAGATCGCAATGAGATTGCACAAGACCCTAATACAAGATCCTAACTTGGGAGTCCAATAGATCCATGTGCAGTTGAAAAACTTGTGTCTTGAGATGCAGAGTTTGAAACAAGATAGGACAACTAGCCTAGAAGCATGCGAGGAGGTATGGTTCATAAAGTGCAAGGGCCAGGGACATGAAAAGGACCATTTTCCAGTATTCGTGAACTACCTGGTGGGAGATGGGTTGATACCATTGAGACCAGAGGCACAAGCAGGACCGAGCGTCTCACCTGCGTTATGGTGCATGATCTGTCAGATAGGAGGGAAGCATGCTACAGATAACTGCCATCTATTACAGAAGTATATGCAGACATCCCATCAGTTGTTCTATAATTTTTGTAGGTCAGTAGGCCATGATGAGTGTACATGTAGAAGTTATGAACTAATGATGGATCGGACTCCTACCTATAGAGTTTTGACCGAAATGCGAGCCCTCGATCAAAATGCAGGGATGGTGCGCATTGGATTTTAGGGGCGTGGATGAGGTCGAGGTGGAATGGGGCTAGGAAAGGGTCGCAGAAAACTGATCTATTACAATTTTCGAGGGCCAGGGCATTATGGCCGTGATTGTACAAATCTGATGAGGGCATCATTTTTATATTGTACTTAGTTTGATCATGAGATGGAGGACTGTCCCACGCTGATAGCGAGGTTGCGCGATAAAGGAGCACTCCAACCTCCCCCAACTCAGAACTTGCAAATGATGAGGTATGAGCCACACGAGGATGACCTAAATGTAAACATCGCACTCCGAAGTGGTATCACGACAGGAGATGACAAGGGCAAGCAACCCAAAGAGAGTGCGTGGGTTCGCAAGGCTCCAACAAAGGAACCAAAGTTTTATTTGGAGTGGATGAAGGAGACATTCATGGAAGCTAAGAAGAGCTTCACGGAGGCCTCCACTTCAGGTAGTAAAGACAAACTAGAACCAGAGATGGACCCATCAATGCTCACTACCTTTCTAGAGATATGCATGAAGCTACTACGTGACAGCAAAGCGGTGAAGGGGCTGCAAGAACTCATCACTAGATGTGCTGGATCGGGAGAACCGCATGTAGTCTGGAAGCTCAGAAAGCACACAATGCAAATAGGAAGGGATATGAGATTGACTACGCAAATAAGGGAATATGAGATGGATCAAGTGATTTTGGATCTAGGATCAGATGCGAACGTCCTGCCAAAGCAGACATGGGAGCGCATGGGCAAGCCCGTGTTGCAATGGTATCCTATTCAATTGTTGTTGACAATAATACTGAGAGGGGGGGTGAATCAGTATTATCAAATTCTTTTACCAAATCTTTCTTATTTATACTTTGAATTATTTTTGCATATCAGTACCATAAAATAATGAGCAAGAAAAACAGACAGTCACATCAAAGAACACAGATATAAGGTGGAAACCCAATGTGGGTGAAAACCACCTGCTGCAATATGTCTCTATTTTCTTTCAAATTAGAAACTCCTTTTACAATGGTCTTGTACTAGTGCATTCCTTTACCAGTACGCAGGCTGCAACCTGCAGAGAGCTACAACTCTCTCTCGTTTTCCAGTCTCTCCTGGAAGGGAGCTACAACCCCCTACTTCTTTTCTTTCAAGTACCACTTTTCATAAATTTTCAAACTGGATCCATAAATATCAAATGATCA
>APFE030054326.1:31703-47916 GCA_000404065.3 Pinus taeda
TTTCAAACTGGATCCATATACATCAAATGATTATCAAGTACATGTAAATTATACAGTCAACTGTAATAACCAGATCAACAATAACAGAACAAAACCCAGAACACCTTTTTCAACAGAAAAATTCAATCAACAGAAGATCTTAACACAGATACGCGGTTTTCCTTCTACTGGCCTGCGTTGCTACGCAGTTCACCTTCTGCCTCTCTGCGTATACCCGCAGTTCTCCTTCTTTCTGGACTGCGTGGACACGCACTGCTCCTTTCACTGCACTGCGTACAGTACGCACCCAATGACACTATCGCGCCGCCTTTCCAGCAGGTACGCGCCCAAAAGAATAATCGCGCCGCGTGCTTCTGCAGAAAGCACGCACCTGAACCACGGTCGCCCTGCGTACCTACGCACTGAGCCTTCGCTACTTCTGCGTACCCACGCAAATAACCTTCGGCGCCTCTGCGTACCCACGCACTGAACCTTCGGCACCTCTGCGTACCCATGCACTGAACCTTCGGCGCCTCTGCGTACCTTGAACTAGGGTTGAAATAACCTCAGATGCTCAGATCTGAACTTGTGCTCAAGAGATCACCCTTCGCCAATTCACTTCTACCTTCTCCTTTATAAATCAATCTTTTAAGAACTAAGAACCCAATCGATCAGATCTTAAGATATTCAAAGATACCAAAGATGCTCAAGCCAAATGATCTCCTTTGCTTTATATAGGCTAGCTCTTCCTCAAATCAAGGATCATGGGGCTCAATAATAATAATAAAATAATCAATACCGCGGGCCAAAACCATGATAACCCAATACTGTTGGCTAAATACCACTGAGAAACCCCACGGGTGGGTGCTTAACTGCCTTGGAATGTGTGCACTGGGGTACGCACCCCATGAATGGGTGACCCGCGTATTTGGACGCGGTCTCTGCACGGTATGGCTACGGATACGCACCTCCTGATCTGTTCTCCTGCGTACTTCTTTATTTTTCATCAAATGGGAGCCATGCCATGGGTGTTGCCATCAAGTACAACATCTGAAACATATAATCACACCAGAACCATAATGCCAACAATTGTGAATGGCGAACCGGCAAAAGATCCTACCGATGGGATGATTGCAGGGAATAATGGTAGATATCAAAGGTGTGAGTGCGCTTGCAGATTTCGAAATTATAGAGATTGTTGATGATAACAATCCCTATCCCATGCTACTGGGAATAGATTGGGCCGCTGACATGAATGAAGTGATAAATCTAAAGAAGCACAAGATGATTTTGGAGGAAAAGTCATTGTGTGTAGTGGTACCTTTAGACCCTATGGAAGGATCGCACTACACAGATCTGGTGCATGACTGCTACTACGACGACGATCTAGACTATATCTACAAGATAACCGCTCGAAAATAGGATTAGGTGAATCCAACAGCGGATGGCAAGATTTTGTGGGAGAGTGAAAGCTCCTACACCTCAAATTTGGATGAGTAGATAGAACAATGGCAGAGCCAGTTACATGAGGTAACCACACTCAATTTCAACATGATGATAAGGTCACTATCCTTTGTAGCAACGAAAATAAGAGATTTTCCTAGGTATGAAGGTTTGACAATGGTGGATGATTTCCTGAACAAATTTGAAAAAGAAGTGCCAGAACAGTAGTGGTTCAATGCTTTGAAATGGGCACTACACGCAATGCCCACAAGATGGTGGGGTATGCATCAAAGGAGTTTTGAGGACTAGCGGGAATGTAGGAGGATGATGCTCATGCATCTTGGAAAGCCTCACATGTAGATGAAAGCTGGGTATGATTGACGAAACAGCCTACGTACCCACCTCTCTAGATGGGTACAAGCATATGGTACACAACCTGCATGAACACACACCATCCTCATGATAGGTAGTAGGACCAACAAGCAAGAGTGGGAAAACTAATGGCGTGAATGATGAAATATGATAAGACCAAGCGTGCCAAAGATTATCCGCATGGAAGCCTTTGACAAAGTGTGCGAAGTACTGAATGCGGTCCACCATGTGAAATGCACTAACTGGGATCTGCACGTACCAATGGTTCTATGGTCTTATAGGACCATGTGCAAAACCTAACCGCACGAGCACTTCTAACATTGAAGTATGAAGCAGATGTTGTAATCCCTATGGAGTAGGCAAAGCCTAGTCTATGCATAGCAGCAACCACAAATACGACAACCTGTGAAGCCCAGAAAGAAGGAATCACACAACCAAAAAAAACAGAACATGAGACTTGTGGAAGAAATCCAACAGGGAAAGCTTAGACTCCATGAACTCAAAAAAGAAAGGGTACAGTTAAGGAAGAAAAGTGATTTAATGGATGCAGAGATCAAGAAGCTAGAGGACGAGATAAAGGAAGAGTTTCTCGTTGAAAAAACTAGGATGGTAAGGCAAGGTGCATACAATCATACTGGAAAGTTTGAAAATTGTCGTCATGAATTGGTTAGTCTGATGCCTTGGCTTGGACCACATATTGCTAAGCATAGTGAACAGGGTAGTAAGTTGTAAATGGGGAAGTGTGCGATGTTGACCACAACAATACAAGGTGGGGATTCTCCAAGAACCATAATGGAGGACAGGATGGACCTCTACAACGGTGGTGCAACCACATGACTAGCCAAGGGAAGGACAGTCTTAGCGGTCCAAGTAGTTAGAAGGTAGCGCGGGACTATAAACTATTCTGCCCAGGAGTTGCGCGATGTTGGAGATGTGCGCAGAAGCAGAGAGTCGCAAGGTCTGTGATCGTGCATGGCGGACTTCGTTGTTGCATAGATTGGCCAGAAAGTGACTTTTGAAGTCACTGTTCACAATGGGACGATTGACTGGAGGATAAATGGAGCAAGAAATGCACATTTAAGACGCGATTTATGGGCAAGATTTGGGAAAATCTGTTGCCGAGAAAGCATTAATGAACCAGAATTAGGGGGAATGGTCGAATTAGAATTCAAAAGGCACTATAAAATGCAAAGGGCTGCCAAACAAACAACACTTGGTCATTTTCGAATTGAGCTGTTGAGCAGAGCCCTGAGTGTTGTGAGCCGAGCATTGATTAAGCCTCTAAATTCGCGAGTGATCGATTGCAGCAAAAATACAATGACAACAACTAAGGATGGTCTGGGAGTAGAAGAGGTGACTGCCGGCAAGGCCACGTAGGCCCTAACTGTGGAGGATGTTCTAGAAGGTGCTGGGATTGTGGCAGAGATCCCAAAATCACTGCATACGCCGAGACCCAAGAAGGATAAACAAGCAATGCCTCCCATACGTGTGTCCCCAAGGAACCCGCTGCGCAGCAAAGTATCGATAGAAGAGGAGGGGAAATATTTCATGATAGAAATAGATGAGGAAGAAGAAGATTTGCAGGGCCTTATCATCCTAAAGGAAGAAGACGAAGGCATGGAGGTGGATATTCAACGTACACACTTTGCGACAAAATTGCCCGAATATGTTGCCCCACGAAAAGGGAAGGCCAAAGTGCCCAAGGAGCTGGAAAAAACCAAGAGTTCACTCAAGACCCTACTCTTCCCAGATGACATTATGTTTGAAGGAACAAACCTGGGCCATGTGCCAACCATGAAATTTGAAGATTGGGACCTCGTTGACTGCGAGAAGTACCCTCACTTGGAGGCTAGGAACCTCATGAAGCAGAACACCATGGGGGTGGTCACAACGTTAGAGATGCAGAAGTGGCTGCGTGGAGTGGAAAAGGCCGAGCTACTGAACCTACTATGGATGCCACATTTCCATCATGCCCCAATAACCATTTTTGCCATCAGGCAGCTACTCTGCCTAGTTCATGATGTGTATCTATGGCTAGAGGAGCCCATTGCCATCACGATAGACCTAATTCATCACATTTCGCGGCTACCATACAATGGAAAGGACCCTGCGACCATATCGGAAGGGAAGGGTAGTGATTTGGCCCTCTTGGAGGCCATGAAGATGAATTACAGATTGGAGAAGAAGAATAGGGGTTATGCCATCTCTAGCATCAAGGACAAAGCAATATGCGTAGCAACCCAAATCTTGGTAGGAAAAGTTATGAGAAAATGTCGTGCAGACGAGGTACTTGCATCGGTGATCACACTAGCCGAGGAGTGCGCAGAGGGGGTCTAATTTAACTGGGCTAAATTCCTCTGCACGAAATTCTTGAAGAATATTGTAAAGCCCGGGAGTAGGGTAAAACATTCAACTATGCATGGTTGTTGCTGTCCATAGTGCTCATAGCAGGGGAATTTCCGAAGGATAGTCAATTCCCCATAATTGATAGGGATTTACTGGAGGCCATGAAGTACGCTTCACTCTAGGGCACGAAGGATGTGAAAAGGATATGTAACAACAAGATCTTTTGGGTGCTCATGGAGATGAACATTCGAATGTGGATCAACCAAAAGCCACGCTTGTCGCCCATGGTGTACAACAGTTTGTAGAGTTTTGTAGAATTCAAAGCAGACATGCATAATAAATACATCAGGGTATGAAAGGATCCGACGAAGCAGTGGACAAAGCTACCCTTTGTAGCCACTGATGACACCATTTTCAATGTCTTGGAGGCATGGCCACTGGAATGGCACGCCCTAGACATTGATAAACTTGAGAGGTCGACAACACAAAAGAAGAAAGACGATGCCAAGCTGCACATCGCATAGTTGGCTGAGAAAAGGCGGAAGGAAACAACAACAGCCGAGGTGTGGGCAGCATAGGAAGTATAACAAAAATCAGTTGAGCAGGAAAAGGTTGTAGTAGTAGCAGTAGCATAGGAAGCAGCCGTGAAGGCAGGCGCGAGCCAAGCAACGCCTTCGCAAGAGCAAGAAGCAGAGGAAACCAAAACAGAAGAAGGAGGTGTGGACCCACAGACTGTGTCCACACAGTTGAAGCACCCACACACGACAGAGAAAGCACGACTGAGGAAGAAGGTCAAGGCCTCGAAATTGGCCTTTGACCTGATCACCCTAACCGAGGGTGATTTGCATGACATCGGCGAGACGGTGCGCGATTTCACAAATGAGGCTCTTCAAAATTTCATGCTAGAAAAATAGACTATTTTGGAGGCCCTCCGAGTGCAGTTGCAAGAATTATAGGTGTGCCCCCCTCAAGTTCGTACCCTTTCAACCAACCTTCAAGTAGGATCCTCGGTAGCAGAGTAGATGTTGCGTGCGAGGACAGTGAACACAATAGTGTTGTCGAAAGGGGTGCTAGTAACATCAAATGAGGCTGACAAGTTTTTGGTGAGCATGATGAAAGGTCTCAGCATTAATTTGGCTGTCGTCCTGTGCGAGACACTATATCTATTACAGGATGGGATAATGGCTGAGTTGCGCGCTAGGGAGAGCCATGCGATCCAAGTCCTCATTGAGAAAAAGATAAATATGGAACAACTCAACTTATAGCATGATGAATTGGTGTCGTAAAATCAACAACTCATGCAGGTGGTAGATGATGTTTGCCGAAGCATCCTAGAGCTGGCCATCCCAGCAGATCTACCAGTAGAGGTGTGGATCCACAGGTTAGCAACAAGAGTCTACAAGGCTAGGGAAGAAATGACAAATTCTAGCTAGAGTTGAATCTTTAGATTGCCGAGTTGTGGTTAAAGGCACAACCATCCACTCCCCCGGAAGTCAGAGAACAGCGTGCTAGCGCTATCACAACAGGACTAGAGGAAATCAGAGGTGCAATGCGAGACTATACCAGCATGTTGGAACAAGCACTTGAGGTCCTCACAACTGTGCAGGAGGACCCCAACGTCTAGTACTTGGAGATAGAAGTGTGATAACTCTAATAGAAATACGACAGTCTCCGAGGAACTGCACAAATATTAATCCTCACCCAAAGGCTTGCAAGGATGCAGCAAGCTAAATCACTGAAGGAGTAGGTGGACGCGGCACGAAGGGAGCTACAACCTACAGAAGACTACAGCCTTCTCTCATTCTCTAGATTCTCCTGGAAGGGAGCTACAACCCCCTTAGCTCTTGTACTAGCTGAGGTACTAGTACGTAGGTGTTAACCTACAGAAGGCTACAACCTTCTCTTTTCTTCCAGGGACCACGTTTCATAAATTTTCAGTCTGGATCCATGAATATCATCAATCAAACATCAAGTGTATCTCCATCAATCAATCTCCTTTGTACAAACCAAAATAGAATCAACCAAACACTTCTCAGAATACTGTAACCAGAAACCAGTAATAGTAACCAGACACCAATTCTGAATCCATAACACTGCAACAATAAACAGAAGCAGCTAAAGCATATTTCATGAGATGTACACTACTTCAAATTGAGAAACCTACGTACATACGCATCTGTCTCAAGACCAACTGGCATATACGTTGTATTCTATCGTTGAACTTGTGTGTATATGCGCCTATCAAGGAAAATTTTAAGGATGGAAAATTTTCTTGAAGTTTAGAAACATTGGCGAATCTCACTAATCCCTAATATGCAAACTATAAATTTTTCAATGATATATTTGTAAAATTATTCAAATTTATAAAGATTTATCATATAGCCACTATATAATGTTGGCGATTTTTAAGGTAAAATAATTTTATATTCTAAAATTTGGGCGAATCATCTTTTATAAAAATTGGAAATTGGCGAATCGTTTTTCGGAAAAATCATGGAAAATTAGCCCATTGGGTGAACATTAGCCCCTAAAATTTTCCATGGTGCCTATGATGTGCTGAACCTATGTGCAGATCTCTAAAAGATAATTTACTGCTTTTCACTTAATCAGACATAAGTTATACCCAGATTATCAGATTTATAGATCTAATCATGCACCAATTATAACAGATCAGGAATCACACAATGATACTATTATTCAAACCTTAAAATCTTGATCCATCAATAGAACTTATCCATCTTTTAGTGCTTAGGTTCCTCCTTGGTTCGGGTCCACCAATGCAACATAAACCAATCACCAGTTTTCCAGATCTTGCTCCTCTTAAGATATTCAACACTTTAGTCGATATCTTGCCAAATGATCTCCTTCCCTTTTTATAGTCTTAGGCCTTACTCAAACCATGGTCCAAACCAATTGAGAACCAATACTTGGGTTCAACACTTTGGATTCAATACAAAGGACCAAAACCATAGGTTCAAATATGTCAGGCTAAATACCATGGACGAAACATAAATTTTCCCACATGTATGCACTTTTCATTACATGAAAGTGCGTGCATACATATACGCGCCTTTTGAGCAGTGATCCCACGTGTATACACTACTTTTTAAAGAGGAATATACCTTATTTTCTTCCATTCTGAGTGCCTGAGCCGTGACCTGCCATTTGAGTGAGTTTCCATCAAGGAAAACACCTATGCCATAGAGCCAAACCTGTGTCATAATGCCAACAATCTCCCCCTTTGGACTTGATGGCAACCCCAAGTCACTCAAAATCATCCTCCCCCTTTGACATCAAGGGCAAAGGGTTATGCTCCCCCTGAGTACATGCTGAATTCTCTGTTCTGCTATGCTGTCCAAGCTCCCCCTGACTGTAGGCAAGGTCTGAAAGAAGATGTTCTTCAAAAGAAACATGACTTTATACATCATAAATGACCTTCCTATCACTACAGACTCATACATACATCCATCTTCCAACCAAGTGGGAATATACCAATATTGACTCTTCCACCTAACCAAGTTGGGATACATGATAAAAAAAGAACATTACATCATCCACCCCAAGCATAGAGGGGAAACCAAGATAAGCCATTACATGACCTTGATAAGAAAAGAAATACAAGACATAGAGATGAAATATGATAGTTATCAATAAGCAGTGTCTGTCAATCATCATTCAGACCAGTAACCATGTTCCCCCTCTGCACCTGAAACTAATACAAATTTGAATCAAGATCTTCTAAGATAATTCCAACAACGCATTATTAGAAGAATATATATGCTCCCCCTGAACCTGTGCCAGATGGTCTCTGCCAGACCCGTATCAGACTCTTTTTACCCAGAGCCTGGCCCACTGATTGTCTTCAACCAACATATACGCAACTGTATCCACATAAACTGGCATATGTACACATATTAACCTCATGAAACTCGCGTACAACCACTTCTCTCTGAAACATACAAGATTCAACAGCAAGATGATGCATCAACTACCCCTAGCTTCTGTCTAAGGTACTCAAATGTCTCCTTGGGCAGTGGTTTGGTAAGTATATCAGCAACTTGTTCCTTAGAGGGTACATACTCCAATTTCACCTTTTGTTCAAGCACTTGTTCCCAGAGAAAATGATACTTAATAGGTATGTGCTTAGTCTTTGAATGCATGACAGGATTCTTTGAAATATTGATTACATTTGTATTATCACAAAAGATGGAGATAGGTGGAGTACAAGTGATTTGAAAATCTTGCAAAGTTTGCATCATCCAAAGGAGTTGTGTGCAGCAAGATGCAACAACCACATATTCTATTTCAACTATAGATAAAGAAACTGAACTTTGTTTCTTTGTGAACCAAGATACTAATCTCGAACCCATAAAGAATGCACCCCCACTAGTGCTTTTTCTGTCATCCATGCTTCCTGCCCAATCTGCATCTGTATATGCATGAAGTGTGAGATATGCATCTCTAGGATACCATAAGCCATAGCTTTGTGTTCCTTGAAGATATTTGAAAATTCTCTTAACTACCTGAAGGTGTGCTTCCTTTGGATTTGCCTGAAAACTTCCAACAATTCCTATTGCATGCATGATGTTTGGCCGAGTACTCGTCAAATAGAGCAGACTACCAATCATGGATCTATAGGTTGGTTGATGTACTGTTGTTAATTCATCATTAGCACTGAGGCTACATCCTGTTACCATAGGGGTACATACCGAATTCGAATCTTCCATGCCATATTTCTTCAAGATCTACTTTAGGTACTTGGTTTGTGATAAAATGTTACTGCCTTTATTTTGTTGGATTCGTAACCCAAGGAAATATGTCAGCTCACCAAGCAAGGACATTTCAAATTCTTTTTGCATCACCAAAGCAAAGTTTTGACTCATGGCTTCTTTAGTGCTGCCAAAGATGATATCATCAACATACACAACAAGAATTAGCAATTTATCATTATCAATTTTTATATATAGATTGTTATCTGCTGATCCTTTTGAAAAACCTTGTTGATGGAGGTATTTGTCCAGATGATAATACCAAGCTCTTGGAGCCTGTTTAAGACCATAGAGTGCCTTCTTAAGTCTTCATACAAGTTTATGATCATTTCCAAGGATTAATCCATCTAGTTTCTCAATATACACTTCTTCCTCTAAGTCCCCATTTAAAACGGCTGATTTCACATCCATTTGAAATAATTTGAACTTCTGAAAGCTAGAAAGCACAAGGAACATTCTTATTTCCTCAAGTCTAGCAAATGGTGCAAAAGTTTCTTCAAAGTCTATACCTTCTTGTTGAGCATACCCTTTACAAACAAGTCTGGCCTTGTTCCTAATAACTTCTCCATTTTCATTCAACTTGTTTTTGAATATCAATTTTGTCCCTATGACATTCTTATCTTTCGGTCTAGGAACCAACTTCCAAGTGTTATTCTTTTCAATCTGCTCAAGTTCTTCATCCATGGCCTTGACCTAGCATTCATCTATGCTTCTTCTTGTTTGTACACCTGCCTCTTTTTGTCCCACAATTTGAGTTTCTGGATGATTCTTTTGAACGTACCTGGATGGAGTCTTTTATTCTATCCTTATCTGTTCTTCTGGTGCCTCATGGGTTTATTCTTCATCATGATTCTGATTTGATGTTGAAGGATAGTCCTCATCATCTTCGAACTCTTCAGATTTTACTTGCCTAGGAATGTTTCCTTCTTCATCAACCAATACATCAATAATTTCAACAAATTTTCCAAGTCTTTTATTTTAACACTTATATTCTTTGTTGTGAGGAGAGTAACCAAGGAGAATGCCTTCATCTGCTCTAGGTTCAAATTTGCCAAGGTTTTCATCAGTCCTTTTGATGTAGCATTTGCTTCCAAAAAATTTGAAATATTTTACCGTGGGAGTCTTACCATACCAAAGTTCATGAGGAGTCTGAGTGTTGTTTACTTTGATGTTTGTCTTGTTGAGAATAGTAATTGCAGCAAATGCAGCTTCACCCCAGAAGGTCGCGGGAGTTCCAGACTCATCAAGCATAGCACGAGCCATTTGTTGAACTGTTCTATTCATCCTTTCCACTACTCCATTTTGCTGAGGAGTCCTTGTAGTAGAGAATTCCCTTCTTATTCCATGTTCTTCACAAAAATCGAAAAATTCATCTGAGGTAAATTCCCCTCCTCGATCAAATCCGAGGCATTTGATTTTGTGATGTGATTCGTTTTCAACCACAGCTTTGAATGATTTGAACTTTTCAAAAGCTTCATCTTTGTACTTCATGAGTGCTATCCAACACATCCTTGAAAAGTCGTCAATGAACAATATGAAGTACTCTTCTCCTCGAGGTGACCTATTCCTAGTTGGACCACATATATCAGTATGGACAAGTTCAAGTGGCCTGCTACCTGATCCTTCCTTTTCAGGGAAATTAGTTCTGGTTTGTTTACCAAACTGACATGATTTTCATATTGTATTGTCTGGAATTCTAATGTCAGGAAGATCACGAACCGCCTAATATTTGCATGCTTTCCTTATTTGAGAAAAACTTAGATGCCCCAATCTTCTGTGCCATAGACAGTGTTCATAATTCTTGCTTAGATAGCATTGTTGTTGTCCTTCTATGAATATGTATAAATTATTTGGAGTTCTTATGCCTTTGATCACTGTTTTTCCTGTATCAAGCTCACGAGCAATACATCCATTTGATCAATATTACCTTTGTTCCTTGATCACACATTTGACTGACACTCAATAGATTATACTTTAAGCCATCAACATGCATAACATTTCAAGCTTTGACCTTTTCTTTCAAACAAACAAAACCTTTACCTTTTATGAATGCTGGGATATCATTTCCAAATGAGACCTTTTCCTTTTCTAAGGCACTATATGACTGAATTTTTTCCTTATCGCCTGTCATATGTTTCGAGCATCCACTATTGATGTACCACTGATTTTCCTGTCCTTCTGCATATAAGGCTATCCCACATCTTTCTAGTTGTGGTTCTTTCTTTCTCCATGTTTTGGGACTAAATGAAGCTTGCTCCTTCTGAGTTGTTTGCGAAAACCTACTCCCGCATTTAGAGTCTTCATGACCGAAGTTGTTACAAATAGAACATTCTATTTCATTTTCAAGAGCAGAAAAGTTATTGTAGGTCCTTTTCATGATCCCAGTCATACTCCTTTGTTTTTGAGCTTCCCTAGTCATGATAGTCTTGTAGGCAACACATTGAGAAGCTTTGTGACTGAAGTTATGACAAGAGAAACATTGGCCATTAAAGAAATTTCTGCGATTATCAAACATTCCAGCAAAATGATTGTAGTTTCTATTGACATCCATTCTTGAGGCAAATTGGGAATGATTTACCTGTGGTTGGTTGAAGCTTCTATTCATCCTTGAAGTAGATTTCCCCTGATTTACTTGGTAATCTTTGTTCATTCTTGAAGAAAATTGTCCCTGATTTACCTGGTGATCCCCATTATACTTTTGTTGTCGATTGTCAACCAGTTCATTTTTCCTTGCTACATCAAGATAACTTTTTGAGGTGGATGGCTTCTTTGCTTGAGACGTTTCTTCAGAATATTCGAGACCTGTCTTGATTAGAGGAGAATATTGTACTTTATAATTTCATCTAAAGTTTCAGCTCCTTTAGCAAATCTAAGATTAAGGGCTTTTGTTTTCTCAATTTCTTTTCTAAGTCCCACAATTTCACATTCTAACTCTTCATTGTGTTTATCTTTTTCAGCAAGTTGGAATGTCAGAGTATCTATGATCATATTCTTTTCTTCTAAACAAGTTTTAAGTTTAGAAATTTCTTCATAAAGACTTTCTTCATTTATAGCATCCAAGAAATCATCATCTTCAAAGTCCATCAAAAGTCTATCATCATTACCTTGTTCATCTTCATCACTATTTGAAAGTCCATCACTGCCTTCATGAGTATAATAGCTCTTTTTACTTACATCTTATTTTATATTCCATATAACTGGTTCCTTACCTTTATCTTTATGAGGACACTTGGTAGCATAGTGACCGACTCTTCCACAAGCAAAGCATTTGAAAGGCAGCTTACCTCTGAATCTTCCAGTTTCCTGTTGAAGGTTCTTGACAAAATTTGATTCTTCCTCTTCTTCTGACATATATCCTGACAAATTTTGATCTCCTTTTCCTGAGGCTTTGAGTGCAACTTCTCTCCTGTTTGATGGTCCACCTTTTCTTATTTTGTACATAGTTAGGATTCCGTGCAGCTGTGACATGGTAATTCTCTTTAGATTCTGGTTTTCTTCTATGTCAGAAACTTTTTAATCAAATTTAGGAGACAAAGATATTAGAACTTTTTCAACCAAAACAACTTATTTTATTTCTTCACCCAAGTTTTTCATATAATTAACAATCTCATCTATACTTAGGAAATAGTTAGCCACACTTTCATCATTGTGCATTCTGAGAATTTCATATTGAATTCTGAGAGTTTGTAGTTTAGCTCATTTTACCTGATCATCTCCTTCATAGCTTAGAATGATGTTGTCCCATATTTCTTTTGCAGTTTTATAGCTGCATAACCTTGACGAAGTCTGACTGAGATAGACTTCCTAGTAAAGTGTTGACAGCCTTGGAATTCGTTTCATACTGCTTTTTACCAGCCGTATCTGTAGGAGTTGTTGATGGAAAAGTGTATCCTATTTATATGATATCCCAGACTTTTTTACCAAGAGATTGAAGATAGGCTATGATTCTTACCTTCCAATAGACAAAGTTGCTCCCATCAAAAATTGGTGGACTAATCGACGCCTTCTTTTCGTAGTTTCCCATGATGATAGATCTTCCTTCAAGCGATCAAGCTTCTTTTGAAGGACCTGCTCTGATACCAATTGTTGGAAATAATACTGAGAGGGGGGTGGTTGAATCAGTATTATCAGGTCAA
Organism: Pinus taeda; assembly: GCA_000404065.3. Classification (NCBI taxonomy): domain Eukaryota; kingdom Viridiplantae; phylum Streptophyta; class Pinopsida; order Pinales; family Pinaceae; genus Pinus; species Pinus taeda. The sequence goes on from APFE030054326.1 coordinate 44,749, forward strand.
TTGTTTTTCAATTCATACACAGATTTGTATATGCTACTTAGGTTAGTTACACCTGCGTATATACGCAACTTCAGTTAAAGAAACTAGCGTATAACTTATAATTTAATTATTCTTCAAAAGCTGATGTTAGAACCATATAAACATTAACCAGGAACAAAAAAATAATGCAAACAGTCACACACAAGAACACAAGATATAAGGTGGAAACCCAATGTGCGTGAAAACCGCCTGCTACAATTTGTCTCTATCTTCTTTCAATTAGATTTTACAATGATTTTGTACTGGTGCAGTCTTATACTAGTACGCAGGCTGCAACCTACAGAAGGATACAACCTTCTCTCGTTCTCCAGCTTCTCCTGGAAGAGAGCTACAACCCCCTTAGCTCTTGTACTAGCTGAGGTACTAGTACGTAGGTGCTGACCTATAGAAAGCTACAACCTTCTCTTTTCTTCCAGGGACCACGTTTCATAAATTTTCAAACTGGATCCATGAATATCATCAATCAAATGTCAAGTGTATCTGCATCAATCAATCTCCTTTGTACAAACCAAAATAGAATTAACCAAACACTTCTCAGAATGTTGTAACCAGAAACGAGTAATAGTAATGAGACACCAATTCTGAACCCAGAACATTGCAACAATAAACAAAAGCAGCTAAATCATATTTCATGAGATGTATGCTACTTCAAAATGAGAAACCTACATACATATGTATTTGCCTCAAGACCAAAAGGCGTATATGAAGTCTTCTCTCGCTGAACCTGCATGTATACGTGCCTATGATGTGCCGAACCTGCGTAGAGATCTCTAAAAGATAATTTACTGCTTTTCATTTAATCAAACATCAGTTATACCTAGATTATCAGATTTATAGAACTAATCATGCACCAATTATAACAGATCAGGAATCACACAATGATACTATTATTCAAGCCTTAAAAATTTTATCCATCAATAGAACTTATCCATCTTTTAGTGCTCAGGTTCCTCCTTGGTTCAGGTCCAGCAATGCAACATAAACCAATCACCAGTTTTCCAGATCTTGCTCCTCTTAAGATATTCAACACTTTAGTTGATATCTTTCCAAATGATCTCCTTCCCTTTTTATAGTCTTAGGCCTTACTCAAACCATGGTCCAAAACCATTCAGAACCAATATTAGGGACCCAATACTTGGGTTTGACACTTTGGATTCAATACAAAGGACCAAAACCATAGGTTCAAATATGTCGGACTAAATACCATGGACCAAACATAAATTTTCCCACATGTATGCACTTTTCTCTGCATGAAAGTGTGTGCATACGTATACGCGCCTTTTGATCGGTGATCCCATGTGTATATGTGAATTTTCTGAGAGGAACCTACGTATACCTTATTTTCTTCCATTCTGAGTGCCTGAGCTGTGATCTTCCATTTGAGTGAGTTGTCATCAAGGACAACACTTGTGCCATAGAGCCAAACCTATGTCATAATGCCAACAATTTCTTCTTTGAATCATCCGTGAATGTTACTTTCTTTGATTTCCTTTGATATGTTTGTGACCTATTTTTTAAGGCAATAATTCTTCTTTCTATAGATAGAGATTCTTTCATGTTTCCTACAAGGGTAGCCTTATTGGCTCTATCTACAAAAATTGTGATATTATAAGGAAGGGAGGATATGTACCACTCTATTTGTACATTTACTGTAGATTTAGAGGCAACTAGGATTTTGTTTAACAACCTTTTAAATATGGAGTTGAAGTCTTTGATCCTTTCATATGAATTTTCTTTCAAGTTGGAAAGATCATTGATTAAAGATTCTATAGTCCTATCATCACCTATTTTTTCAAGAAATATTTCTTGAAAAATATCCCAATTTCTTATTGAACCTGCTGGAAGGGAAAAATACCAATATCTTGCAGATCCCTGTAAAGTATAAGGAAACAGTCTGATCACAACATCCTCATGTGAAACTCCATTAGGAGTCATGGCTAGCATAAAGTTATTTAGATGTTCTTCAGTATGAGGACCATCATCAAGATTATACCTAAGTAACCATTTTTTGGGTTTTCTAGGAGAGCATTTGGATTAGCAACCAGTACAGCACCAGGATTTGTCCAAGGTTGAGCAGGTTGGTTGGCCATAACTTTAGTTGGAGACTGGGAAAATGGGAAGGCTGGTCCAAAATTAGGTATGGATGGTGAAGAACATACTACTAGATTAGTACTACTAGTAGAGGTACTAGTTGACGAAGTGAATTGTTGAGAAGAGGTGGATTGAGTAGAAGTGAATGGGGAAGTAAATGGAGGGAAAGGTGAGGTGATATCGCTAGTATTTGACTCAGATCTTGATGTGGTAACTTTCGTATGTCATGAATGAATGGGAAACTCAAAATACGTTACTTCGAGCCTTTCACTTTGTAAACGAGCTAATACACTAGTTCTCATAATAAGTGACATTTTCTTCGGAGGCTTCGAGTATCTTGAGTTTCTGGACAGAAATGGATATATGCTCCAATTTTTGTATCAAGGAGTGAAATTTAGGAGGATAGGGAGTGTAATCTGAAGAAGGTGGTTGTATTAATACTTCAGGAGATGAGGGAGATGTTTCTACTACTCTAGATTCTAATCTGATGATTTTGAATGACATCTAGAAGAAGTAGAATTTATGGAGGGGTTTTCACACTTATGAACGTTTTTCAATTGATCTTTAGATTTATATGCCATTCATAGTTGGATATCCTTACATCTAGTGCCAAAATGTTGAAGCCTCAAATTTCTGTTGCTCCAACATTGGGGATTAGCACCCGGTCTGGACCTTAAAGATGTAGGAATTTACAGGGTAAGTTCCTCAGACAGAACACCAAAAGGACACCGCTCACAAACAGATCACAGATCAATACACCAGTATTTTGGCGTGGTTAAAACCCTCAGAGAGGGAAATAGTCCATGGCCTACACCAACGTGGCTACTACAGGCAATTTATTAATAAAAGAATGAAAATTTACATAAGCTTCTCTCATGCATGGTTAACCTACAAATGACCCTCCATGCGCTTTAAATAGAATTCATGGACCAATCGGGTGTCAAGCCACGCATCAAGTGTCGGTAATACCGAGGAGAGAATGAACCGTCGGATCACTACATATCGTGACTGTCGGATTGTAAGTTACAAAATGTACAA
>APFE030054326.1:55658-92166 GCA_000404065.3 Pinus taeda
ATCGTGACCGTCGGATTGTAAGTTACAAATGTACATAGTAAAGAAACACACTTTACCTAACTCTATACTAGACCAAGTTATACTTAACTATTCCTACGTGTCGGAATATCCTAACAAAAAACACCTCCTTTTCCATTTGAAGTGGTGGTTCCGACTAGGGATGATGGGATGAATTTCCCAATGTGGGTTTTAAAATGGGAGTGGGTGGTTTTCAAGCGATTGAAGTAAGAATAATGATAACTAAATGGTCTATTCTGTCATTCAAATCTCTAGCTAATTTAATGTAATATAAACCCAACTATTATGTGTCATATGTGATCTAAAAAGGATATATGTTTGACATATGATAATAAAGATCAATCACACAATAAACAGAGATGATATCATGTAAAGATAATTTCTTTGACTAAATAGTTAGTCAAAGAAATGTATAAACTATATCACATATATCTGATGACTATATATGAAAATAAACACTTTCAGCTAGGCATCATACAGTAGTGCAATTAACTGCTAATAGAAAGAACATATTCCATATACAATTCATGAAAACGAAATGGTATCACTAGTTAAATAGAAACAGAACTATTCATACAAGATAAAAGTACCATATGTGTGAGGTTCTTCTCATTTGACTAATGACATAGATCGTCTCCTTTCTCCAAATCAAATTATTCTCCAAGTATAGAATAGTGCATCAACAAAGGAAAGTAGTCTGATATTTAAAGAAATGACCATGTTCCATAATTTCATCAAGGCATTCATAAACTTACAGTAGTGCATTCTTTGCAAATGTTTTTGATAAAATTTTGGACCCTTTTCTAAATGCAAGAGAAGGGTATAAATACTATGTTAGCTAATGTTAAAAAATAGATTATACAAAAATTTGAGGAGGTTTCAAACAACCTTCCTCCTAAATAGCAACTAACTCTAAAACTAAAAGTTATTAGATGAAGAGGTTATAAAGATGATTTTCTATCTGCCAGCTTCTCCTTTAGATCACATATATCGGACATTGGTTTCACTTGAGGAGGTGCCCCAAACTATGTTCTGGCCTATCATGCAAAGATAACATCAGTGAGAGGTGGCAGCATCCTTTGAGTTGAATGGAGTCAAAAATTGAGCGTCATGATTTGGGTGTGAGGCTTGACAAGGTATTGCCAATATGCCTTTGAGTCAGTCTTTGATAACTTTTTGATCACTTCCCTTTGGATTTTCACCTTTTCCTTTCAGTTTTGATCTAAGTCATTTAAATCTGGCAGCGCCGTTTGATTACCTTCTTTCATCAAGTTGGTAGTGTGCAAAGTATAATTTACTGTTTTTACTATGTTCTTTTCCACTCGTGTGCCTCTTGCCACTAGTAACTTTTCCTGTTTGATCTGCACATCCCAATATGTGAACACAATTTCCTTATGTGTTTCCTCAATCTCGAGCATATTATCTCTCCTTCCTTCTTCAGCTTCTTTCCATTCAATGAATTCAGAGATCTTTTTTCTTAAATCATTAAATTTAGTTCTCTGGTCAATCGCCTTATCCGTCAAATGATCACTGGTGATCAAATAAGGAGTGACATTCGACATTCTTTGGAAAAATAAATCTTGTTGTTTCGATAGAAGGGAATATAGCTCTAGTGCCTCTTTGATGAATTCTTCTACAGCAGGGACATCTTCATATTTTGCCATGGCTTGCAATTCTTGAATTTGCATGATCTTCAAAGAAATGTCTACTTCATGGCTTATCTGTAAAACTTCCATATTCTGCTGCAATTGAGAAATTTGTTCAGAAACTTGCTGGTTCACATTTGCTTTTTAAATTTACAACTCTTGCTTGAGATGCGCTATCTTCTCTTCCCTCTCCCTTAACAAAATAGATACCTCCATAGCTTCATCCATGGTGGTTATAGCATACGCCCCTATAAACTGTGACAGTCTTGTTAAATTTTCAGCAGGATTGGAGGGATATCCTTCGAGACTATGTCTACTGGCTCATTCCTAGCTAGAATATTGGGTGTTTCCACCCTCCTTATTTTCCTCTGTCTTCTCTCTACAACTTTGTGTAGTGGCCTGTAGAACACATCTAAAGGAGGAATTTCAGTCACCTTTAGGATAATTTTCGATGTTGCCAATGCAAGAATGAATTATGTATGCTGTAAACTAGTTCCTTTCTCACCCATCACCTCAGACTCTGAAGTTTTCCGAGTTTGCAGAGGAGTCTGATATTCCATTGTTTCCTGGGCATTTTTTTGTCTTAGGAGTGTCTTGTAGTTTCTTATTGAATTGATCCCACTCCTACTCTAGATTGTTTCTTTTGATATCAGAACTGGTATCTTTAGCTAGGTTACTTATGACCTTCTTTTCGGCTCACCTCCTACTGGATTTCGTTGTATTCTCAGTGTCTTTGGCTTTCCCTGTATCCTGTGATTTCCCTGTACCCACTTGAGACTCTATGCGAGAATTTTTTCCCTCGCTGTTGATAATTACACTGGGTGTAGGTTTGTCCTTGGCTCTTAGCAAATGCAATGGAATTATTTTGAGCCTTTTATTTTTGAATTCCTAAAACTTTTCAAAATATTCATGACTCAAACTGGCCTTCACCCAATAGAACGCTTGTTCGAATGATTCATCCGATTGCAAAAGATCTTCGGAATCATTAGCCTCATGATTAAAGGGCTTACTATTTATTACAGTAGTAATATTATGTGCGATCTTGTCAAGGTCGAATTGCCTCTTTAGCAAAGTATGGAGCCTAAGGCTCTCTAGGCTTAGTGATTCCTTGGTTGCATGTTTGAAATTTTCTTAACAAAAATGAACCACACCGAATGGGAAAAGATGGCAACAAAGACTTCTTGTTATCTTTTAGGGTCTTGGTCAAGCTTTTATCCATAGTCTGGTGAGCTATTTCTCTTGCTAGTAGCTTATCGGAGACATACAAAGGGAGTACATGCGAGTCGATTATACTGCCAAAAACTCCGACATACGTAAACTATTCTTCAAAAAAATACTTTCCTACTAAAAGAAGGTCTGTAGCATCTTCTTTAGAAAACCTGGGGGCTTTCTTATTAAAAATCAATTGATGTAATGGTAAAATAATAGCATGGCATACTTTATAAAAATGGGGTATATAACGGGATTCCCAAATCTGTTTATGGCTGACATGGATAGGGTAGGGGTCCTACAAAGTCCATTTCCAACCCATGATTGGAAAGTTAGTGAAGAAAAAGTTGGCATCCATGATATAGGCACTCAAATAAAATAGAGGAAGGTTCTCTGTGGATGAGGATCTCTTTTGACGATATGAGAAGATGGCAGTGACTAGGTTATCAGATAGGATAGTGGCCTAATTCAGTATGTGGGAATTGACACAAGCATCAAATAAAAGAATCCATTCTATGGAAATTTTGGTATTATTAGGTAATCCATATAACCTACATAACATAGAAGTTGCATAGTTGTAAGGGTTTGCCAAAGAAGCTACGAGATACACACTCATTTTATCATATTTGAACTTGTTCTCTAGTGCCCTCTAGCCTTGGATCATCTTGAAAGGTTCTTCATTTTCCTTTGCAAAGTTGGCCAAGTATGATTTGTCATATATGTCTTGAGGGTCAGGTATATGATACATTTTCTTAAGGTATTTAGCTCTGAATGAACCCATTAGCTCCATCTTCGAGTTCCTGAATTGCCTGTCTTCAATATTGAGATGTTCCACCACCCATCTAATCATATTAGTGTATGGGAGTATTTTCACTCTAGCTTCTATTGTGTTAAGGAAGGAACTAGTAGTGCCTTTGAATTGGACCCCCAAAGGTTTTATTGAGTCGGTCGTTGCCTTTATGACAGTAATTTTAGGATTCTCATCTTCAATCATGTTGTATATGACTTCCCATGCTATCGCTCCTTCGTTAGCACTGAAAACTATGTTAGCGAATATAGGTGACATTTCTGATAGTTCAAACTTTGTAATGCTCTTCTTCTTCTTCTGCTTTCAATCACCTTTCACAATGAAATATCTTTTGAAGCTTGCTTGAAATGAAAGAGATGTATCAGTGCACACAATGGAGGGAAATTATGGTAGAGAGTTCTTTGAAATGACTGTGAATTGTGGGAAGATTTTACATGAGATTTCAGTGTTAGCTAGCCATAACTTGAAAACATCAATTCCTCTCCTCGAGCTGTTAAACATTAATTACTATGTCAAACCACTCATTATTACATTAAAACTCAATAACTTCTCGACCCTTCACACTTTATTAGCACATCGCAACTTTCAAACATTGTCATATAACATTATTTGGAGTTAATGTGAAATGCGATTGCGAGAATCGCAACATCACATTTTGAAAATTCTTAAGGGGTGACACAATGGCATGCTGTATCAATTTTCGATTTGCGAGGTGCGATCACATGTTATTAAAGTGTAGTGATCAGAAAATTGGAGCGGGGACCTCAACGCATATTGGATTTTGGGATTTTTAGTGGAGTGTTAACAATTGTTACATGGAAAACTATGAGATGTGATTTATGATAAGAGATTTAGGCGTGAGTTCCTTTTTGAAAGTTTTTTGAGGTAAATTTGTAAAGTTAGCATTTATTTTCAAAGGCTAAAAGTTTAAAAGGGTCCCCATTTATATGTCAAATATTAACTATTACTCATATAAATTGGGGGGTTGTTACATAGTACAATAGTTTTGTAGGGTCTATTTTAGTGTTTCTCTATATTGTACATTTTTTTTAGGGTTTTAAGTTTAATATTAGGTCAAGTGGCCTATTTAGGGGTGTTAGATCTGCTACATACTGTAGCATTTGGAGGACCAAATATCAACTTGGCTGTGTGTTTATTCTCAGAAGGAAGATCACAATAGTCTTTTCCCTCCCTTCTTCTTCATTTTCCTTATACTCCATAGCCCTGCCATCTTTGTTGTTCCTCCTAAAACCTCTCCATTCCCGATTTAAACCCTCCGAAACCCAAAAAATCCCCTAGTCCTTAATATCGAAGCACAAAACTTCCATAAGACCCTATCATATAACCTTGGCGCTTTCATTCCCCAGCGCAGCCATTGATCGTCCGGATCCAACGGTTTCTACCGTTTTCTCCACTGGTTAACCCTCATTTATTCCCCCACCTTCTTATCATCTTCCCCCTGGTCGGACGACGGTCGCTGTCCCCGATCCTGAGAACTGCCCACGCATTAACCCATGGGGAAATCGGTTTCCCATTGGTTCCGTCTGCCACGCGTCACCCTCCTATTGTAATCACTGGTCTTTGTACGTCTACTGCCTTCCTCCAATAAGCGGTGTAGGAAATACCGCTTACCTAGATCTCCCCACCTGATAAACTCCGTGCAACCCCCACACCCGACTACCGTTGAATCTACCCGCCTGAGATCCAACAGCCTGTGATCGTCCCACTCTCATATCTGTCGATTCCTTCTACAAAGCAATCTTTGTCATCCATCCGTATAATTTGATGGTCAACCTCACTCCTCCATTTAGTTCGTCTACTTGCCATGAAGTCCACGCTCATTGATTTTTCTATGCTCCCAAAGGAAGAAGGTGGCCAGCTACCTGTACCTGGTGCAATTACTTTTTCAACAACTGCATTCAAGAAAATTATGGTCGAAGAACAAGAAGGACATTCCTCAAGTAGTTTAAGCATTTATCAAGCATGGAGTTTCATCCATATTTCATTCCACTTGCCTGAGAAGGACAACAGAGCATCGAAAAAGATCAATTTTTCAATGTCACAGTCAGATTGTAGTAGAGATCCATATAACATAGTTAATGTTGTTGGTGGTCCATTATGACCCCTCCACGCATAGAATAGCAGAGAATTTTTGTAAAGAAACTCTATATAAAACACAATGTGATGAGCGTTGATGGTTTTTGTTTTGATGTAAGGTTCAACTTTTGGAGACTGTAACTACTTTGATACTTGCAGTGTCTAGTCTTCATTTTCAGCTAATACAACCTTCTTTTGTTGTTAATTTCTCACATTCCACTTCTTCTCTTTTATAGGTTGTGCTTGTTATGCAATTTCATGTGCTCTTGATATTTAGCATTTGAGGGGTTGTCACCCCACCTCTGTGTTAGAGTCTTGTATGTATCATTGAATGTGTTATGCAGGTCCCTGTTTACTTAGTGCCAGAGAGTTGTCATCTTGTCTGTGCATTGGGAGATAGATTTGCAGACCTCTTTATTGGTTGCAGACGGACATCACACAGTCTTGTGCATCTGCTCGTGTGGTCAGTATTCTCCATATTCACTTAATCCTCAAACTGTGAGTAATTGGTGGTCTAAAGCCTTGTAGTCTGGAGGTGTTCACCCATGTCTGGAGTTAAGCATAGTAGAAGTGGTTATCTGGCTTGAACAACCATCATTCCTTCCATTCATCCATCTCCAACATTTTGTTGAGTTTGTTATGTTCTCGAGCATCTCCAAGATACAACCTAGGAGAGTTTCTTGGGGTGATAACAAGGGGTTTGAAGATAAATAGCTATGGAGAATGGAAATAAATAAGACTAGTTATTATTTATTATTTGGAAACAAATTTTAAGTAAATATATAACAATGCAAAAGCGTGTAAAATCGTTAAATTAAAAATATACAATTTGAATCAATCATATTGTCCAATAAATGAAGTTTGGGCGTGCATTTTAGTGAAGCAAGGCAATTTGGCCCGCTCCAAAAAAATGCATGCCCAACCTTCATTTGAAGGCCAAATTGAATGATTCAACTTGGAGAGTATTTTTTTACTCATAGCTAACATTAATACAATTAAATATTTTTAATTTTTCACATATATTTTTTTTTTCAAAAATACACCAAATTTCTTCGATTCCAAAGGGTAAAAGGTAGGGTTTATCTGCCTCAAATATCTTCACACCGGCAATTTTTGGGAATAAGGTGATGGACTTCGAAAAATCAAACTTGAATTGTAATAGTTGAAACTTGTAGTTTTCTATAAGGCTGGATGACCTTATTTTAGTAGTTTAAATGTTTCCAAGGGATAGATAAAGAGATAAAACCTAGGGTTTGTAGGGTCTATTTTAGGGCTTTCCTATATCATACATATTTTTTAGGGTTTTAAGTTTAATATTAGGTCAAGTGGCTTGTAACAACCTTGGTGGAATTCCATGTAATAAAAGTTAATAAAGGAAAAATAATAGCCACAGATTATGGAACACTTATTCCAAGCTGAATATTGGGTAAGACATCCTAGTGTGGGTGTTGATTGGTTTATTATGGCTAAGGAAATTGTAAAAGGAAATGGCTAAGGCATTGGAAAGGAAAAATGGAATTAATTGGCATTTTATTTATGAAAATAATGGAAATTAGGAGAAAGGGAAGGTGAAAGGTCATCAGTTGCATGTGAGGAGGAAAATGAAGGAAAATAATGGAAAATGAAGAAAATAGAGGTCTCATTAATAAAAAGGCTTATGAGGATCAGTTTGCAGCCTTTTGTCAGTTCAATTTTGGAGCTCTCCCATTATTTTCTTTCTCTCTCTCTCACTTTTGGACACTTAGAGTTTTCTTGGAGCACTTTGGCATTGGGTTAAGAAAGGCAAAGAAGGAAAGGAGAAGGAAGGAGAAGCAAGGAAGAGCATTATCAAGAAACTACAACACACTTATTTGAAGGTATCGATTTGCATGTGTGATTTCCTTGTTAGATTTGGAATCCATGGTATTGCATGTGGTTCTTTTCTATCATGGCATGGGTTTTGCCAGGTGTGAAAGTGTTTTTAGCATAGCCTTTCCATTTCTGAATAGCCATGGTGTGATGGGGTTCTCATGTCTTAGTTGAACTAGATTTTCGGATGGATTCGAAGCTAAATCAGGTAGATATTTGAATGAAAGAAAACATGGCCTAGTAACCCCTGAAATAGACTTTGGGTTGAAGTAAAGGTCGATTTTGTGTTGCCTCAGTGGGCATAGGAATTATTGATCAGTGAATGGCGTGATATAAAGTAAAGCCTAGAGGTGGGCTCTCTCCATTAGGCCTAGTAATACTGGGATGGGATGTACAGTAAATCATAGATATTGGAGTCTCAGTTAGGGCCTAGTGATCCGATATGGGTTGTGGTAAAGCCTAGAGACTAGGATACAAGAAAGGTTTTCACGGTGTAGGTGCAGAAATCCGTGGAATCCATGCTTTTTTTGCCTAGTAATCCAATGGAGATCATGGTAAAGCCTATTATTGCATGTTTATTGTTTTGGCCTAGTGATCTAGAGTGTATTATGGTAAAGCCTAGTTTTTGTTGATGAGGGTGAGGTGGTTTAGCCTCGGAATGACCTGGTTGGTTATTTTGGTTTGAGTCCCACATTCATGCTTGGAATAAGGCACGGGGGTGATTGGTTGAAGAGAGATTTGGCTCAACCAATCAATGGTCTGGTCGAACATGGTAGTCCCATACCAGGTTGGCTTTTGAATTCATTAATAAGAGGTTCTTTACTTGGTATCTTCTGTGTAAATTTACTGGTTTATATGTGGATTCTATGGCTGATATATCCTTGATATTTTTGTTGTTATTATGTTAATTATAAGCATGTATTATGACAATGATGATCTATGGCTCTCCTCATGTTTTGATTTCTAAATGAATGAAAAATTTATCTATTACCTAATAGATGATAATGCAACTAATGATGTAAGGGAACAATGCTTCTTAGTGATTTTTAGATAAGTATGAGACCCATATGCTTAGATCTGTTGTTTAAACTTGTAGGCCACATATTTGTGACATGTTTGACGAAATGCCTATCATAGTTAGTAGGGGTCCAGACAAGTCCTTGTTCAAGTAGTTACAGTTGTATCATTATTATGTCATTATATTTCAATTTTTGAAGTGTCATGGAGTTCTGGGAATGATCTAGGCTCTGGGCCTAAACAAGTGGCACAAATCCCAAAGTTGCAAGCACAAAAATGGGGCAAACAATTCAGTGGATTCTTGCTTTCCCTTGCTGTGGGAGTGTCTGGAGCCTCCTAGACTCACCCTGGTCCATATCAAGGGAGTGTTCATGGGTTTAATGGTCTAAAAATGGAGTGGGACCCAAGGACTGGTCATGGGGATGACTAGGAAAGATTTTGGGAGTCGTGTAGCAGGTATATAAGGTTTGTGTTGCGGGTTTCCATTGGTTCCACTTCCTTAAGGTCGCCTAGGAGGTTGAATCCCATTACAGTGGCCTCTCGTCACATATTTACCCCGGTTGGCCAGTTACTTGGGTAGATGTGGGATGAGGGTGTTATAGAGTGGTATCAAAGAGGGTTTCATTCTCTTTGGGTGATATCTGATACCACAAAGTGGTATCAAAGCATGGTTCACCCCCTCGACTAGATGGGCGATGTGTGTTTCTCATGCATTTATGTCAATTGTACATGTGTTACTCATCCTTGTGGTCTATATGCTTGTTGCATATGTATGGTGATAGTCATGATTGTAGTGATGTTTCCATGTGAAAGTGAGGGTGTTTCCATGGAATGTGTCATCATGAGTGTATGATTGGTTACACTTTTTTTATGCTTGCATGTTGTCAGTGTACATTGGTATGATTTTTGTTGTCATGCATGAGGTCATGGTGTGTGATTGATATGGTCATTCATTGATGAATGAAATATAGATAGAATGATGTTTATGTGTTGATACACCTATTTTTTATACATCTTTATGTTGTTATGATTATTTTTGTACATGTATTATGTTGATTTGGTTGATATTTCACATGAGATATCCTCCCCAAATTATGCTAAGGTACATTGGTTTATTGTGATTTGATGTAGCTGACATAGTATGCCTTGAACGAAAAAGATAAAAAATGACTAGCTAGATGGTAGACTAGAAAGATTCTCCCTATAAACCAAATGAGTAGCATAGTGTTGGGAACTATTTTGATTTAGCAGACACATTGAGAAGCTTGAAGGAGGAAATAAGGAGTTGTAAGGCGGACAACAAAAAAATCATGCAGGCACAAGAGAAAGAAGCAGAGGTTAATGCAATACTCCTTCAGAGTTTGTCAAAATTGCAGCAACATGGGCCACTTCAGATCAGCGATGGGTAGGAAGACACTAATGGGGCATGTGACAGTAGGTCTCATGGTGGTCAAAGGTTAGATAAATATGACATAGTGAGAGATGATATGTTGTTGGATACTACAGAGAGGAGAGGTGATGGACTCATGTACTACTCTAGTTTTGGTTTTGATGGGCATTATGATCTTCATTGTTATCATCCTTACAGGAGGAGTGATAGGGGATACTTTCCAGATGAATTTAAGAAAGCAAATCCACCTACATTTGATGGAGATTTGAAGAAGCTAGAAGGTGAAAAGTCTTGGATACTTGGGATGAAGAAGTTCTTTGAGTTACATAATTAAAAAGATAATATGATGGCCAAAGTAGCTATCTTCAACCTGAGAGGTAAAGAAGATATCTGGCAGAAAGATGTGAAGCAGGTCAGGGACATCAAGACAGAGGACTTGAGTTGGCATGAGTTCAAGAGGATTTGTAGGAATAAGTACTTGTTAGAATGGTATTACGACAGTAAGGCCAAATAATCCTATGAGCTAAAGATGGGATCAATAACATATGAAGAGTACATGACTAAATTCTTAGACCTATTGAGGTATGTACCATATCTTAAATACGAGAATGATAAAGTTCAGTGATTTGTTAATGGTTTGCATTTAGCATTTAGAAATCATATTGAGTATCATGAGCCTCAGTCACTTGAGGAAGTTATTAGGAAATTGAAGAATTTCTATGAATAGTCAAATCGTAAGAATGAATCTCAGCAGAGATGGAAAGGGAAGGATAAGGATAAAGGTAAGGGTAAATGGAAACCAAAAAGAGAAAGGCCTTAGAATGTAGAAGAGAAGGAAAATGTGGCACCACAAAATAATTTGAATGCAGCTAAATAGGGACATGGATCACAACCGTAGCATAGAGGTGATGGTACTAGATGGTTGGAGTGTTGGACATGCGGTAAGGAACACCTTAAGAGAGATTTTCCAAATAATCAGGGTGGTAGGTCTTAGATCTATAGTGCACAGAAGGTGCAGACTATTGGGCATGTTGGTCAGAGCATTCCTCGTATCTATACAACACTAGATAATAGGGAGGGAGACCATCAGGAATCTATCATTGAGATGGACAGTAAGCTTTGTGATCAAGTTGTTTCTATTTTGATTGACCCTAGATCTAACTATAGTTATGTTAGTCCCGACTTGGAGGATAAGTGTGGTTTGAATAAAGAATTTCACGTAGAACCTTGGTTAGTGAAGTTGGCTAAAATTACAAAGAAAATAGTTCATCATTGGGTAAAATCTTGTGGATTTGAGTTGAATGGCATGTCTACACCAGTGCATCTGAATTTATTTCCATTGGGATCGTATAATATGCTATTGGGTATGTACTGCATATACCTTCATAGGGCCAAGGTGGATTGTTATGAAAAATCCATTGAGTGATTGAATGATAATAGGGAACCAAGTATCTTAGAGGGAAAGAAGAAGAAAGCCACATCAGTTAGGATGGTGACAGCTAAGCAGGCCAAGCGTAGTCACAAGAAAGGGTGTGTATTATTTGTAGTACATATCTCTACTGACAGAGGTAAGGAAGTTGAGGATGCAAATGTTTTGAGTAGGCACCTAGTTCTACAACAGTTTCAGGATGTATTTCCTAAAGATATTTCAGAGTTGCCACCTCATAGGGAAGTAGAATTCTCTATTGAGTTGGTGCCAGGGGCAGCTCCAACATCAAAAGCACCTTACAAGATGAGCACACCTAAGTTGGTAGAGTTAAAGTTGTAGATGAAAGAGATTCTTAACAAAGGATACATTAGGCCAAGTGTATCACCATGGGGCACACCAATACTATTTGTGAAGAAGAAGGATTGTACTCTTAGGTTATGCATTAACTATATGAATTTGAAAAAAGTTACCATCAAGAATAGGTATCCATTTCCGAGGATTGATGACTTGTTTGATCATATGAAGGGAGAAGAAGTGTTCTCAAATATTGATCTGAGATCCAATTATCATCAGGTACACATTAAAGAAGAGGACATTTACAAGACAACTTTCTAGACCAGGTATGGGTATTATGAGTTTGTTTTAGTTCCATTTGGTTTGACTAATGCTCCAGCTACATTTATGTGTTTGATGAATTATGTATTGTGTCCCTATTTGGACAAGTTCGTTATTGTTTTCATTGATGACATATTGGTATATTCTAAAAATGAGGAAGAGAATGTTGAGAATTTGGTAGTAGTGTTGAGGTTGTTGAGAGAGCATCAATTGTATGCTAAGCTCAATAAGTGTAGTTTCTTTCAGACTGATGTACATTAATTGGGACACGTTGTATGCAAGGAGGGTATAACAGTGGATCCATAAAAGGTAAGAACTATCATGGAGTGGGAAGCTCATAGAAATGTAGCTGAGGTGAAATCCTTCATGGGATTGGCAAGTTATTATAGCAGGTTCATCAAGAACTTCTCATAGATTTCTTATCCTATTACATCATTGTAGAGGAAAGGTAACAAATTTGAATGATAGAGGAGTGTGAGGCTAGTTTTGAAAAGATTAATAATTTGTTGACACATACTTCAGTGTTAAAGATCACAAATCCGAACAAGGAATTTGTAGTATGTATATATGCTTGCAAGAGAGGACTTGGTGGAGTCTTGTTACACAGTATTTTTTCATGCCTCCTGCGCATCCCTATGTCATACCATAAAGTTCTCGAAACTTGGTAATAATGCAGTGTACCCATCCTGATATGTAGCTCAAATCCTCCCTGAAACACTAATGGAAACATGCCATGAGCCTTCCCTGAAGAAGTGAGATCTAAAACCCTAATTTCAGGATCAGTGCTACCCTGACACTGGAAACTCGTGTTGGTTGATAGTTTCACTATACTAGCCTCACGATGCCAACACACTTTTTTGTTGGATACACGCATTGATCCCTAAAAGGCAAGTTTTCCCAAAAAGGACAAGAAGCTTCATAATATATAGGATTCCAGAGTGACAAGCTGGAGATTATTTAGTGTGGATGTGGTCGAATTCTCCCAATATTTCCATTTGATATTATCCCTATGAGCTAGTACCTTGAGATGAGGGCCTTATCCTATATTTTAAGAGAATCTAAATCCCTTTCTCTTCCTATATATTCATCCTCTCCCATTCCCAAATGGTTGGCCTTTGGCTATTTTCACCCTTATGCTGAGATAGTGCCTACATGCTACTCATTTGGCTTGGAGAAGGAGTGCTTGGAGAGCTTGAGCTTGGACTTGGACATTCACTCAAGGAGAGATTATTGACATAAAGGCTTGGTCGTATGCTTCCTATTTATTTCATTAATATATAAAACTATTGGTTCACTTTCCATAAATTTTTTTCCTAATGCATCATTTATCTCAATGCTCCTTGATCTGTTAAGTGGATTACTTTCGATTATCCTTGTTGTACTTGTATGATTTTTTTTGTCTTTGGTTTTTTATGCAGGTATCCAAACGCTATGAGAAGTAGAGCTGAGCTTGAGGCACGAGTGATTCGAGGTCTTCAATAAAGGAGTACATTATAGCATCAGAATGACATAGGCCATCTTCCTCTTCTCTCATTTGGATTGTAATTTAGGAAAGTGTCCTTGTAGATTTTAACATAGGTTGCTAGTCCCAGTCATTGGGCTAGAGGGATTGAATATGTTCGCAGATAGGATTTTCCTAGACAACAAAATGGCGACTCCATTGGGGAAGCTATAACCCTTTCCATCCATTTCTTCAATTAGATTCTTTGATGAGTTTGACCAACTGTCAATATTTTGTCTTGATTTTATCGTTGTAGCTATTTTAAATCACTGGTTATTTCTTGAGGATGTTTATCTTGCTTTGATCTTGAAGTTTTTTATTTTATTTTTTCCTTATTTTTCTCGCCCATCGTATTTTCTGCTCCAACAGAAGCACTGCCAGTGCTGATTTTTTTAATTACAGTCACGCTAATCTGCCTTGCATCTCCCTTTCACCTTTAATAGGTGTGTTGATCCCAGAGGATAGAATAAAATTAGGGTTTCTTCTTGTTTTCAGTATTTTTTGACCTCTGTCAGTGATTTTCCACTGTGATTACAGTGCATTTGTCTTGATTGTTATGATTTTATGATTGCAATTGTCTCAGCTTTATTAATGTGTGATTGAAGCTTGATTGCCTTATAGTGTTTCTAGGTTCTCTAGGTCACCCTCTACTCATTGCTTGGTCTAATTTTCTAAGATTGATTGCTTCCATTCAGGAGCCTTCCTATAGTCAGGACATCTTTTTCAAGTTTCTTTCAGTTTGTTATCGTAAAGTTATTTTCATTAGTATTGAGTCGTTTCGATGATTTGAATATTACCTTTGATCCATTGTCAAGCATAGATAACGATTACATGCTTTGGAAGGATTGAAAGTGAATTCTTATTGATTTCTTTGTTTTTAAAAGAAAAGTGAATGATTTCCTCATTTAAGTACTTTTGAAACAATTTGCATTAAAAACCATTTAGTTGTTTTGGATTATGTTTTCTCCTTTTGTCATTGCATTAGTTTTCATTGTTCAATCAAAGTGAAAAGAAAAAGATAAAATTAGTGCATCTTAGTGAAAGAAAAGTGATTTTTGTTTCTCTTAGGATTGCATCTTGGCATTGCATTTGTTCATGAAAATGAAAGGTTAGATCTCATTTTTTGCATTATTGCATTGGAAAGATAAAGAGTTATGTTTTAATGCATTTTGCTTGATTGATGAATTATTTGGTTGTCTCTCTTCCTTCATTAGTTTAGCCTTCATTGAATGAAAATATTTCATTTTTATCATTTAGTTGCATCATAGGTACAGGTGATATCGTTGAGCCATCAAACTGAAACTCAATCGAAGATAAACTTAAAATTTACCTCAATTAACCTAAGGACCATTTTTAACCTAACGCAAATATCTAGAGGTCTAAGCTAGAGACATGATCTGGCATATTTAAGCATAGCAGCTGTGGTTAACTACTTGCAGTGTATCCCGGGGGTGAAATCCCGTCCCAGTATGGAAGTATATAGAAGTTTCTCTAGTACTTTCGGGTATATAGGAGGCACTTCATTATGATAAGTATATAGGGACACTCTCATCAAATTGTTCTACATTAGACATCACTAAGATAGACTTGTGCTCCCCATACCATCGACTATATATTGGGAGACCCCACTAGGTTTCTATCTTTTAGCCATAGGTAACCGAGTCATCCACCTTGTAAATGTGATACACCAAACACATCATTTGGGGAGATCGTCTATTGTACATCAAGTCCTTGGTTTCAACTAAGGTGTGTATAATGGTTCACAGATACTTCATAAACCCTCTTGCCTAGTATTGCCCATTTTGATTTATTTGTATTTTCATGTCATAAAATTAACTACAAACGATAACATGTTGAACCCATGTGGTTTCTTATTGGCCCCATATTGAGCAAATTCTTTGTAAATTTTAATTTTAATTAGCCCTCAATGAATCATCTATTCTCCTTCTTCTATTGAGAGAAAGTCACATTGGCTGAACCATTGAGTTTACCTCACACTTACCCTTTGTTGTCTAATACAAAAGTGGCTTCACAAGGAGTTCATCCTGAGCTTCCATAGTCATTTCAAGCTCAAGGATTTGAACTTGGAATTGTCCCAATCATCCAACCCCTTGCTTCTCGTCGTCCACCTCAATATTCATCATCATCTCAGGATTCTGATCCAGAAATGCTTGAGAATCCATAGAGGTTTGTTTTATACCCTCTGAACCCACTATTTGATCAAATTGTGATATATTCTCAACACCCTTATGGTCCGTACGATCAACTGGGATTTCCTTTGGAGTTATCTCCTCATCCATCTCAGATTATTCCTCACCAGTTCTTTCTACCTATGGCTTAATAAAGTGAGATTCCAACCTCTCCTTGAGGTCCTCTGGAAGCCTCCACTACACACACTTCCAATGTTGATAATGATTTTGAATATGAATTTCCTCCGGAAGGCTTTCCTTATGAAGGAAGAGTTCCATGTCAACTATCTCCTGAAAACAATGGGCCTATGCTTCCACATGGTTATACAACCTTAGCTCAATTAATTTTAGAAACTCCCAATGCTTCCTCTTTATACCAAAATCCTATTTGGTCGTTAGATGTTATGCCTAATTTTGGTCTATTTATTCCTAACATGACCTCTTAGATACTTGTGCAAACTGTCGTCACATCAGTTCTCATTCAACCGACGATTCTGTCACAGCCATTACTGTCATTTCAAAATTATATTCCAGTGCAACCAACTATTTTGGTTTATATGTCTGTAAGTTCTTCAGTCCCTCCATCAAGTGGAAAAGATGTACCACCACCTCATTCATAGCCTGGGGGGGGAAATCCCAATATTCCTCTTGTGTTTTGTGGAACCCATGTGAGTGGATCACAACCTCAAATGGTTGGAGTGAATCAACCTAATCCTAGTGGTATTTCTAATCGCGTTGATCCCTTTAGATCTGGTAATATGTAGTATCAATAGCTTTACATGACCCAGATACCTATCCAACAATCTTATGTTCCATATGGTTCACAAGCACTGCAAAATCCACCTTATATTCCACAAGCAGGTCCTCATGTGCAACCTGGTCAAAATTCTATTCTCGGTGCATATGGTCAAATCCCATTTGAAACTTACCAATACCCATAGGGAGTCCATCAAGGAACTATCCAACAACTATTAATGCAACAAGGAAAACCTTTACAGTAGCAAGGGTAACCTTTACAATAGTATGGACAACCTTTGCAGTAGTTTCAACATCCTTTGCAACAACAAATTTAGTTTGTTCAATAGCCCACTCAACCATTGAATTCTCAAGGTCAACAATTACAACATCAAGGTCAACCCTTGCAGTAGCAAGCTCAACCTGTATATCAACAAGGTCAAACCTTGCAAGTGCAAGGCTAGCCCCTACAACAGCAGGGCCAACAACATTATTACCAGGGTCAATAGGTGCATCAACCTCATAATCCATATGCCACACATAATGTTTATCATCCTTATGGTTACCAATGGCCTATGGCAAGTCAATATCAACCTTACCCTGGACATAATCCACCTTTTGGTCAAGGTACCCCTTAGTGGGAAAAAACTCAAGCCACTTTATGGTCAAAATCCTTACCAACAAGGTTTCACCCACAGACTGGGCCTTATCAAAGGCCTTATATTCCTTTTAACCCGCAATTGTTGTTTTTGGTAGTGTTGGAACTTTGTGATGTCTCGAGGCTTACAAATGATAAATTTCTTCATTTGCATTATTCGCCTCTAATTCCCACCAAAATTCCAAGCAATTGCCTCAAATTTGAAGGAATAGCTAAAGAGGACCCTCAGGTCCATGTGATGACATATCACTTATGGTATTCCTCCAATTCCTACATTGATGATTCTGTTCATCTCTGCCTCTTTCAGTGAACCTTGACTTGTGCTTCCACAAAGTGGTATGTCGAGTTTCCTTGAGGTACCTATACAAACTTCAACTCTTTGGCTTAGGCCTTCCTCACCCACTTCCAGCTACCAGTTCGTTATGAAATTGGTACTCATTTTTTCACATCTCTAAAGAAGGATATCGTGACTAATATCTTTGATCATATCCATGAATGGAGACATCGATGTCACCTCATCAAATTTGAAATCACTAATGAGTTGTTGACTAAATGGTTTACCAAGTCATTCGAAAACAAAATCACTAAAGATATAGCAATGGGTGGTTGTGTTACCGAAGACCAGGCTATTGCCCGTGCCTAGTATTTGGATTTGGTCTATTCCTAGTCCAACATGATATATGAATTGTTTCTTGATGCTTCAAGAACATCTTCAGATCCGACATCTTCGAAGTCTCCTGATGTACCACCTATTGATGGTATAATTGGATTAGTATCCCAAACTTCCACCAAATCTTTTTTGAAGCAAAAACTCTTTCAAATACTAGTTCTAGTCCTCTCTCAAAAAATACATCAAATCTTGGTAAAACCTCTGAGGTCAATGCCGTTTAGTCTACCACAAAGATAAATCCTCAAAAGGTAAGAAGAAGAGTAAAGGTAAAGCAAAATTAGATACCCCGAAAAAGGATCCTCATAAGTCATCTTCTTATGGTTCCTCCAAATGAAAGCTAAAATTTCCTTGCTTCATTTGTGAGGAAGACCTTTATAATAAGGATTGTCCCCGACGTGTCGAAGTTAGTCATTTATTCAAAGTGACCCTAGTTGTTTTTAAAGATACATTCCCATCTCAAGAGACTCAATTGGTAGACCAACCAAAATCCTCTATCTCATCTGTTTCTTAGGTTTACATGATGATGGGTTCATTACCTATCTCTGTAGCCACTCAATCGAAGGATTATCAAACTCCTCAAAATAAGATGGTGGAAAAAGACACCAATGATATAAATTCTACTTCTACTCCACCTAGTTCTAGTCCTCTCCATATTGAGAGACCTAATAATGAATCTATTATCTGACCACCTCCCAAAGGTGTTCTTCAGAAGTCATCCTATAATCTGAATGCTAGAGCTGCTCAGCATTACAATATTGTCAAATATTTAGGTCAAGTGGCTTCGGTGATGTATGCTTTGGAAGTTCTCCAATCATGTCCAACGTAGAAGAAATCATTATTATCTACTATTGGAGGCATTGATCCTGTCGATTTGAGCTTGATTACTTTCGATCTCGAAAACCATGTTTCTCGTCTTCCTCATTAGATTACATTTTTTATCCAAGTCATTATAAAAGGAAAGACGATCCATCAGATTGCAATTGATGAAGGTGCTTCCATCTAAATCATGTCTATTTCATGTTGGAAATATATTGTCTCTCCACCTCTTAACCAATCCTCAAAAACCTTGGAGGCCTTTGATCGCAGAGGCTCCCATCCTTATGGTATTCTCACAAGTTTGCCTATCACTTTGGAAGGGAAGACTGTCGACTTAGAAGTAAAAGTTATAGATGCAAATCTGAATTACAACCTTCTACATGGGCGAAGATGGACCCATGTCATGTTTTGTATGGTTTCCTTTGTGTTCTAGGTGCTCCTTTTTCCTCATGAAGGAAAAATTGTCACCATCGATCAATTGTGTTTTTTCTCTTTTGGTGCCTCAAATAGCAATGTCCCATATATGGGAAATATTCAATATGAGAGCGAGGGGGTAGGTATCTTTAAAGATTCTTCCTTAATGGGAACTTTTTATCTCCCACCTCCGCATGTCACGTCGATCAATATGATCCCTATTTCTACAGACCCGTGGATTATTCCTTCTCCAAATCAGGTTGATTCATTTGGTGACATTATGCTGCTAATTGCTTTGGAACAATCTTATCATGAAATTGTCTCGGCTTCTGTGACTACTTTAGAAAGTCATGAAGTTCTCAGTATGTACCTGGATACCTATTCACAATATCCTTGGCTTGGTTTTCGGGATTCACCAAATCCTTTGAACGAGATATTCCCCACAGATGAGAGTATTGTTGAGGTTATTTCTCTTGACAAAACTCCTTGGAATGATGTCCGTCATCGTTCCTCGTTTCTTCCAATTCTGAGTGAGATTCCTTCATGTCTCAAAGGTTTTGTTTCTCATAGCCCGACTCACCCACTTCAAACACATATTCTGGTGCATGAAGTTTTGCTCGAAGGTAATATGGGAAATATTACTGCAACCGTGCCAATTGAAATTTCCATTAAACCTAGTGTTAGGGTCCTATAATATATATTATCTCAAGGTGATTAAGCATTTCACAGTTTGCAGGTTTCAAATTTTTCATAAGATGTCAATTTTCAGTTGATTTCATTAAAAAGAAAAAGAAAAAAGGAGAAAAAGAGAAAAGAAATGAAAAGAAGGTACGAAAAAGAAAACAAAAGAAGAACAAAAAAGAAAAAACCGAAAAAGTTGTTCAAATCATATAGTCTAAGCATGATTGAAAAAATTTCAATTTATGTTGATAGGTTAGAAAACAAAGATTTTCCAAATAGCTTAATCTTGGAAAATCAATAGGTAGGTAGAAAATAAAATTGGTTCAACTATTTAATCTGGACCAAGAGGAGAAATAAGTGATATACTAGGTTAGGTTTTGAAAGAAAAAGAGATGGAAAAAGGAGGAAAGGGTCTGCAAGTCTAAGTGCACCCTACAAATGGAAAATAAAAAAAATGTTAGGTTATAGAACAAGGGTAGGTAGATTGAGAATAGAAGGACATCTGCTAATGTTGTCCTAAGGTTGGAGAGAAAAATCAAAAGAAAAACCAAGGAAGGGGCATTATATTACTTTGATATCATTATTCCCCTAAACTTTAAATATTTAACCTCTTGTACCTATAATGTGTCCCTCATTTATCACTCGATCCCACCACACACTCACCCAACGCATCGTGTTTAAAACACCCAATAGCTATCACTTCATCCTTTCTCACTCCGCCCGATCTAATGACCCATGTCCTCTTTCAGCCCCCCCTCACCCTCTAAAAGTTAATCCTGGGGGGGTCTGAAGCTGATGGTTTCCACTTACCACATGTCACGCCCTCATAAGTTCACACCCCACCCCTCTCATACCACCTACCACTCCCCAACCCCCTCAAAAACCTGTATTTAATACCACAAACTGCTCACCCATTTGATTGTTTCAAACCTGCCACCTCACTGCACCAAGTTGTCCCATCCACCCAATCACATCCATTCCTGTCATTATCCGATAAATGGGTTGGGCCATTATCCAATGGAAATGTGCCAAATAAGGCCAATCCAACAACAAGATGACAAATCATAAAACCACCAATTTACTCTGATTTCAAATTTTAGCTGTTATTATGCACTTGCAGGCATTTTTTCACTCCATTCAGACATTACCAAGAATGCACAGTGAAGCCAAAGCACAGTAATATAGTACAAGACTACTCATTTTCTTGCAAATATCATCATTTCCCACTCTTGAATCCCATTCCTATTTAAATCTTTCTCCCTCACTGAAATCTAACTTCTTTTATCCCTTTCTATTGCAGATTTAGCACAGAGTAATTTTCAGAGGAAAGCTATAGAGAAAATAGAACAGCAATGGCACCAAAGAAAAAAGAACTAGAAGTATTCAAACCAATGGTGCACCCACCACTAGATTTAGATCATTTACCTCTAGCCGACGGATATTACAAGATCCATGAAACCCTCTCAGAATTTGATCTGTTTTATATATATTGTTGGTGGGAGGACAAATTCATGGACGAAATGGATGACGTAGGCCTTTGGGACACCAACCTACCTTTCTATATCTTCCCTAAAACACATAGTTGCCCATGATTGATTAGGAAGTGTCATTTATGTTACAATCCATAGAAAAGAGCAGTGATGGCCCCAACAGGACATATTTTATTCACAATTGATGCTCAATCCATCATGCAAATGATGAAAGCTATCGAAGGGGTTTGATCCAAAAATGGATCCTCGATAAACCCCTAAGTCTAAAAGACTTCATATAAGAGGTAAAAGGTGCCAAATGGCACAAATACTTCATAAATCAGAGGAAAATTAAGGTCACAAGCTACTCTTGGAAATAGTCTCATTGCAAATATCTCCTCATTCTGAATCCAACACAAATTGAATGGGCGCAAACAGACTTCAGATGAAGAAGTTATCAAAAAAAGAAGTTCCCCTTTGTTCTGTGGGAAAAGAGGAAAAAATCCTTTAAAAATGGGCAAAAGACCCTTCAAAGGGAAAATCACATCGCATGAGGAAAAGAGGACTTAAAGTCAGGCAAAAGACATCCCTGATTAGTGTTGGGTAGCAGAGGCCCCGCGTAACAGTTTTGGGGCTTAAAGCTCACAGTTTTGGGAAAGGCTCCGTGAAATGCGCGGAACGCGAATTGTAATGAGTCAAGTCAAAGGGTTGTCCACCCAAAGATAATGTAAAATAATTTTTCCAGCCCCTGGTCCGTGGACCATGGAAATGTATAAATAGAGCAAGGCTCTAGAGTTAGGACTCTATTTTTGGAATGTACTTTTGGATCTGGAATGTAATGGTTTTTTGAAGAAAGAAGTCTTGAAGTGTCTATAAGTCCAAGTCGAGCATGTGGGTGGGTAAATAGAGGCTCTATAGCTATGTGCACAGCGGCCTGGTAGAGTCCACAACTATGTGCGTGGACCCCTATAGCTAAGTGCGTAGGGTAGATCTGGTTATATTAGCGAAAGAATTGAATAAAGATAAGTTGGTTCTGAAATACTATGTTGAATCTAAATTATTGCGGATCTGGTTAATTTATGGTTGATATATCTATTTTATCTGTGCGCTTATGCTTACCTATTGATTTTATGCAAATATGTATCTTTTCTTGGTGTGTGAATTGGTTATCTCTAGTAAATGTTTGCTTAAAGGCTGTAAATAGTAGATCTGATCTGTAACAAACTCAGTAATCATAAATATTAAGGAACTACCTTATTCCGGATCTACGCGGAAGTAGAGTGGCGTGAGGCCATAGAATAGTGCGTGAACCTTCCAGATCACATCAAGACATCCCTAGGGTGTGGAAATCTAGTTCCAGTACCCTCCCTTGCTACCTTGGGTAATACCTCAGTTCGCGCTTCGCTGGGTGTTGCCGAAAGGGCTAGTAGCTACGGGATTTATTTGGCTAAATAACTCTTCTGAACCTGGGTCAGGCCCATATAAGCCAACAAATGGTTCCATTACTAGGAAAAGGATTTGCATAAGGGATGTATGATGTTAGAAGATTGGAACCCTACATAGAAAGAGGTTGAAGATTGGCTAGATCAGAAGCTTCACGAGTTTGTGGTTCAAGAAAACAAAAATCTGTGGATATCAGAAGAAAAATGGTTGGATCGTTACATATACACATACATCCATGAGAATTTATTGACGTCATTATCGATAGAGTTGTATGAGTGAATGATAAGGTTAGCTAACAGCGTGGGGAGGTGCAGACTAGATCAACCTATTGTGTGGACTCTAGAATTGGTGCATAGGTTAGAAGCATCTGAAGACAAAATCACATGCGCAGTAGATCACTGGTTGGATCGGGTAATAGGAGGGTTTATCACTAAGTTTACGATAGACACAACTGTGAGTTATAGTGAAGCAAAAAGGCACTTTCTCCAAGGACCACGGGGTAATTATATCAAATCATTGAATACTTGGATTAAGATGTTGTTGTGTGAAAAACAGATTATGCGCATTTATTGATGTCTAGCGTAACACAGTGCGGAAAAGGTTACTGAGGAACCGAAGGATTAGAGAACAACCCTCTAATTTCCATTTTGTGAGAAAGTGAGGGAGAACTCATAGGGTTCTCTCCTAGAAGTGTAGTCTAGTTGATTGGGCAATGCATTCCGTTGATACCACCACCATCCACACCATCACTTACTTCACCTACATCAAATCCATCTTCACCAACTACACCTCCAGTTCCACCACCACCGAGGGTTGGGATGGTGAGCACAGTCAAGTTGTCAGTATTTAAGGGTGTAGGAAATGAGGAACCAGGTTAGTTCTAGTTTCTGGTAAGAGCTGTATGGGAAGCCCAAGGCATAACAGATGATAACATCAAAAAGGATACTCTGGATAGTGCACTGCAGGACCGCGTGTTGACATGGTATATAAAGTACTCAAGCAATCACCCGAATGTAGGAATAGCGGTGATCAAAGACGCATTGACCAAGGAGTTCAGTTGGCCGAAATTAGAGACGCAGTTGGTCATTAGATTGAAGGAGATTGCGATGCTACCAAGTGAAACCCCCTGAGATTTGGATTAGATATTGAAAAGCACAATCCGTGAGGCTAACATGACATTGACAGATGCGCAGCATTGCATGTGGTTTGTGGCATCGTTGACACCAAAAGATCTCAACCCAAGTCGAAGCACTAGAGATAGCAATCATAGCAAAAGATCTCAATCCAAGTCGAAGCACTAGAGACAGCAATGAGGTTGCACGAAAATCCAATACATGATCTAGGGTTGGGATTTCAGCAAATCCATGTGCAACTACAAAACTTGTGCTTAGAAATGCAAAGCTTGAAGCAAGAAAGGGCGCCCCGACCAGAGGCACATACAAAGGAAGGGTGCATTAAGTGCAAGAGCCAAGGACATGACAAGGACCATTGCCCCATCTTCGTGAACTATCTAGTGGGAGGGCGCCCGATGCCATTGAAGCTGGAGGTACAAGCAGGGCCAAGTGCAGCACTCGTGCTCTCGTTCACAATTTGTTAAGTGGGAGGAAAGAACACAACAAACAACTGCCACATGTTATAGAAGTATACCCAGATCCCTCAGTAGCTATATTGCAACTTTTGTAGATCAGTGGGTCATGATGAGTGAACTTGTCGAAGTTACGATTTAATGATAGAAAGAACCCTGGCCTATCGAGTGCAGACTAAAGCGTGGGGTTTCGACCCAGCCGTTGGGCCACGCAGGGCATTTCAAGGATGTGGGTGGGGAAGAGGAATGCAGCCTGGGCAAGGGCGCAGATAGCTGATGTATTATAATTGCAGAGGACTCGGGCACTACGTTCACAATTGCACAAAGCCAATGAGGATATCTAGTCCATACTGTGAACAATTTGACCATGAAATGGTAGACTATCCAATGCTTATCGCCCAAATGTGCGAAAAATAGGTATTGCAGCCCACTCCAACTCAAAATGTCCAGATGATGAGATTGGAACCCCATGAAGAGGACCCCAGCGTAAACATGGGACAGAAGTGGCACAACTACCAGAGGAGATGCGAGGAAACAGTCTAGGGAAGATGAGAAGGGTCGAGGTGTTCTAACAAAGGAACCTGAACAGGTGAAAGGGATGATTAGAGAAGCTATGGAGAGCTTCATGGCAGTCTCTACCCTAGGTAATAGGGATCCAATTGAGCTGGGAATGGATCCCTCCATGCTTACCATCTTTTTAGAGACATGTATGAAGTTATTACACGATAATAGGGTGGTTAAAGGACTCTATTGAGTCTTGAAAATGTCATTCATTTCCATTACTCTTTCACTATTATGTCCATTATATCACCTCCATTTCACCTCCATTTCACTACTATGTCACCACATTCATCCCACTTTCATTGTCATTGGGCTACCTTTATGTTTTTCCAATATTTATTATTTCTAAGCCTTTTAAGTGAATTTGTGTTTAAACATTAGAAAATAATGTGCATATGCTTATACCTAACAAATGGGTTGAGTTTGTTGACATGTGTAGGTTGAAAGGAGACTTCTAGAAGACCCTTATGTGGCACTCTAAGGCCAAATTCGAATTTGGTTGGAAAGAATCATGGGATCATGAGGATATGTGTCACATCTCCTAATTGTATTATAACTCTAAAAGACATGTGTCTTATCAGTTCCTATTTTGATTAGGACTCTAGAGGTAGAGGGAGAGATTCATGGATTATCATTAATGAGAAGGCTTTCATCTTTTTGTATAAATAGGAGGTCTCTCTCCTTCATTAGTTAGTCTCTCTTTTTAGTCTCTTTTTAGTCTCTCTTTAGTCTTCCCTTTAGTCTTTTCTTAGTCCTTTTAGCTTGTTAGTCTCATGGCTTTTAAAAGCTTTTGTACTTTGCACTTTTGAAGAAATTGAATAAAGCTTTGATGTTCTCAACATGGAAGGAGATGTGAAGTAGATGTCATGGAGCACATTAGGATGTAAGTAGATTAGATTTCATTTTGTAAATATTGCTTTGTAGAATGTAAGGTAGATTAGATTTTCATTCATGCAATTTTAAGTATGCTTTGATTTTATAGGTAGAAGGGGGCCCCTGCCTTGTACAGTTTGAATTATTGCATTTTATTTTCTCCCGGGATTGTGTGTTGTATTTGCTTTAATATCTAATGGTAGTTGCAGTTGTCTTATTCATAGTGCTGCCCTTTTTACTTTGTTTTTATAGCTGATTTTTAGTCTTATTTCTCAAAGTTCTGCTAACACATGAATGATCTTTTATCATAAATTGTTATCTTTTAAGGATCAGAATACCACTAACTTGCAGTTGGCTTTGAGTGCTTTTTAGACTATTCTTTCACTACTTTCTAATCATACTTTGCATAGTACATATGGCAGAAGTAGAGAGTTAGCAAGAGCAAAACGTTATCACTAGTCTTTAAAGTAGATTTTTCTCATTTTTAATCACTTTTCTAATTCAACTTGAGCTACTTCCTAATCATGCTTTACACAGCACATGTGTTTGAAGCAGGGAGTTAGGGAGAGATAACCATTATCTTTGGTTTTAAAAGTGATTTTCTTATTTTCTTTTATTTGCAGAAATATGAATAGAGACTAATGCCATTAGAATGTGGTCATTTACTTTCAAGTCATTTCAAGTTCTTTGCTTTCAGTTTCATTTCAAGTTATTTCTTTCAAGCTCTTTCCTTGCAAGTTTAAAGTTTGATTACTTTCTAGACTTATTTCTAACTACTTCTTAATCGTGTTTAACATAGTACTATATGTTGAAGCAGGGAGTTAGGAAGAGTTGAACATTATAACTGGTCTTTAAAGTGGTTTTTCTTACTTGTCACCTTAGAGCTTGATTACTTTTTGGACTTATTCTTAATCGTGCTTAACATAGTACTATATGTTGAAAGCAGAAGGTTAGGAAGAGTTGAACATTATAACTTTATAAAACAACGAAGTAAGAAAGAGGTTAACTAAGCACATATAGTGCACCACACTTCATCAGTTTACGATACCCGGATTGATAATTTATGTAGAGCAATTTAAGACGTTAAATTGACTAAACAGAGGGTACTGCTGCTACTTACTTATCTTATCAGCACTGAATGGATGGTTGATTAGCTGAGGACTTGTTGTAGATCCCCATGCTTTCATGATTGCTGGATGACATGGCTGGATGGATTTTCAAGTAGCCAATAGGTTTTCCCTTTAGCAGAGATCGTGGAACTATTGGATTTAGGAACTCAAGCCAGAACTTAAGAGACACGAATGGATGGTAAAACTTGGATTTAAGAGAGGTAGGAATGAAGTCAATCTTGCTGACAATGGATAATCATATTTCTTAGAGGGGGTGTTAATTTTTTCAACTGCGGTCAAATTTCACATTGGATATCTCAAATGACGGAGATGGTGATTTCATTAGATTCCTCTTTTCGGGAAGTCCAAAATCAACCTAAACGTCACCTATTTGGAAAAGTGGAAGTTCAGTTTTGAATTATTTTATTCATACATGTATTATGGAATGGGTCGGCCCTAACCACATGTGTAAATTCTTAGGTTGGACTTAACCCTAATTGGACCTTCATGAAATCCTATAAAAGGAAGAGACCTCAAGCACATTTATACACATTGAACAAGCCATATTCTCTTCTCTTGTTGTCTTTGTTCACACAGGTCTATTAGAGGAAAGTTCACACAAGGGTCTAAATCTCAGGGTCAAAGCTTCAATTGATCTAGGGTTCTCTAGATCTCGGACGCTAGCACAAAACTAGACATTTTAGTCCCTGGACACTAGAAAAATGTGTTATGAGAGTGTCCAGCAAGCCTTGGACACCGACATAGTGGGTTATGAGAGCATCCAAGGCTTCAGAGATAAATTGGGTTGTATTAGTCCCTGGATGCTCACACAAAGTGGTCATAAGAGCATCTAGGCTACCATAGATGCTCATAGAGTAGCCTTATGATATTTTCTAGGGATTGAAGTAGGTATGGATGTGTTTGATCTCAGACACCCTCATCTAGTTCACCTAACAACATCTAGACATGTTCCGGATGCAGCTATCCATTTATGCAGAGAGCATCCCAACCTACTATAGACGCTCTCATCGCTCCTCCTCCCAACATCTGAGACTCAAGGATGATATTTATGTATTCCAAAGATTCCTCTCAGTGATAGTGGTGTTAAAAATTATCCAACAATTGTCTAGAGTCAGTGACATCACGCTTCAGTCCTCAAAATCAGGGTTTTGATTTCAAGCATGATTAGATATGTTTCATGGATATCATAGTTGTTTTGGTTGCACAGATAAAGTTATGGATCGTTGTACTCTATTTTGCTAAATCATTTGATGGTGATCTAAGAAGAAGAATATTTGTAAGGGTTTTCCCCATAGCTAATTTTTCCTTGATCTCCGACCAATCCTGATGTCTCTATGTGTGTGCATGCTTTTCTTCTATTGTTCCTTTATGTTTCGTTGCATTGATGATTACTTTCTATATAATTTCATATGCTGATGAATAATGGTGTAGATCTAAATAATGTAATGATGATATGGGGTGAACTTAATGTATTAATGATGAAATGAAATTATCAAAGAAAATAACAATGTAGCCCTATGAAAAATAACAATTTGGACACTATGACTTCATAGTAGTGTAATTTGTTTTGATTAATGCACCAAAAATGTTCATGAGCCTCATGAACGACATGTTTCAAAAGTATCTAAATCACTTTGTGTAATTCTTTCTAGACGATATTCTCATGTACTCCAAGTATGGAAAATAGCATGAAGGGAACTTATGGGTTGTGTTGGCATGCTTAAGGGGGAATTAAATGTATGGAAAGTTGTCAAAATATTTTTTATTTCAAAAGAAAATTCTTTAGTTAGGGAACATCATCTAAGGAGAAGGGATTTCAGCTGACCCAAAAAAGGTGAAGGCCATAATTGAATTGTCAGTGCCTAAAATTCTCTTGAGGTACGTAGCTTCATGGGGCTAGTGGTCTATTATCAAATATTCATGTAATGGTTTTCAAATATTATGAAATTCATCACCACATTATAGTGGAAGGGCTTTATGTATGAATGCTCATATGAGTGTGATATTACATTCACATAAATAAAGAGATTACTAACCGGTCCATCGATCCTTCGAGTGTCTGACATGAAAGAGGAATTCAATGCTTGAAAGCAATTCTTGGGAGATATGTTGATGCAAGAAGATGGACTAATATTTTATTCATCTAGGAAGTTGAAGAAACATGAAGAGTTGTAATTTACCCATGAATTATAATTTAGTAGCAACGATGCTAACTTTGAAAATATGGAGACACTACCTCATAGGGAGAAGTTTTGAGTTAAAAATTGATCAGGAGATCCTGAAGCATCTCTTTACTCAAAGGGATTTGAATGCTACGTAGAGGCAGTGGAGCGAATTCATGAGTGAGTATGACTTTGGGATTTCATACATCAAGACAAAGGTGAATATGGTGGCCAATGCACTAAGAAATAGGCCATTGACCTTCTCCCTAGTACTCTTGAGGGTCAATTTGAGGGAGAGTGTGTTGGAAAAGAATTTTGAAGGTAGTTGGTATGTAAAGGTTACATTTGAACTCCAAAGTGGGAAGCCGATAGAACCAAATTTTGAGGGTTGTGTCCTTGAACCAAACATATTATTGATATTTCAAGGGGGAATGTACATCCTTGAGGAATGGGGTATACAAAGAACCATTCTCAAGGAGTCACATAAAGAACTCTTTTGTGCACATCCTTGCTTGAAGAATATGTATGCAGACATGAAGAAATTGTTCCTTTGCGTAGGAATGAAGTACGTCATTTCCAATAGAGAACGTTGCTTTACATCTATATTTTGACAAGTTCGTAGTCATTGTTGGGGTCTCAATTGAAATTGAGCACTACATATCATCCATAAATGGATGGGAAGACCGAAAGAGTAAATCAAGCTATGGATGACATGCCTAGAATGTACGTTATGGATAACCATAATGAGTGGGAAAAGTAACAAATATTGGGAGGATTTTCTAATAATTATAGTTACCACGGTTCAATTGGGATATCTTCTTATAAAGCTCTATATGGGAGGCCATGAAAAACACCATTTAGTTGGGAAATATTGGAGGAGAGAATAATATTTGGGTTGGAATTAATTTAAGAAATGGAGGAACAAGTAATAAACATTCCATAAAGGTTAAAGGAAGCACAAGACAGAAAAAAGGGTTATGTCAATGCACATACGATTGATCGAAGTTATGCAGTGGGAGACCAATTTTTAATTCATATCTGACCCAAAAAAAGCACCATTCGATTTGGGAAATGGATGAATTTGTCACCTCGATTTATATGACCTTTTAGAATCAAAGAAAAAATTGGACCAATTACCTATTGTCTTGTGTTGTCACCCCATTTTCATAAAACTCAATGTATGTCAAAGATGTTCAAACCTTCTACAAACCAATAAGAATATCAAAACCTTCAGCCTTACTGCAGAGGCTGAATTTTGGCCCTAGGGATGCTTCAGAAATGTCACAGATTTCACATGTGTGATCAGAGGTAAGGCATAAAAATTTGGTTCTTCTTTTCTCCTTTGACTTTTGTATTCTTCTCCTTGATTTCATCTTGCTTTCTTCTCTTTTTAAGTGCATAAATCGATGATGATGTATTGTACTTGATGCACTCCCAAGAAGTCAAATTGAATCCTTTATATAGATGTCAGGAGGGTGAAAAATTTCCACACAGGTCAACTTGACTGGGAGGGTTGACTTGAACCTTTGTTTTACTCTTTGGACTAAAAAAATAAAAATCCTTTTTCTTTTCTTTTAATTGTCCAAATGGCAAGACATATACACAAATTATCTTGACTCTTTTTCACTCGATTAAGCATGGAGAAATATAATAATAATAATAATAATATATAATATAATAATAATAATAATAAATATAAATTAATGATTATATTACACTAAGAAACCCAACACTATTTACATCTTTAACGAACAAATCATTATCAATTGAGCATTAAAATTGAGAAATCAAATCACAGAACACCAAATGTAAATAATGAAATCATAAAAAGTACTAGGAAAAATTAAAACATAGGTATCCATTATCCGGGCATGCAGGGAATTTGAAATAAAATTTAAGTATTGCATCCAAATTTGGATAACACTAGTATCATATATTCCTTGAAAGAACCAAAAAGGTTTAGAAAGCATCTGGATTTGGTTATAAGTAATAACATCTGGAATCCTACTTACTCAAAAATAAATAGGGTTATATTGATCCATATTTGAACTTCACATAACTGAGTATTTGGTGTCTAGTTTATTGATCCAATAAACCATAAATAATATATAAACTACCATGGATATTCCTTTGGATAGTTTGTCACAATAAATCTGATAAAATTTTACTGAATTTGAAATATACACTACAAGGGTTTATTTTTCCTTATATTTCTAGATTTATCAAATTATTTGTTTCCATGCATGTAATATATGAAATGCAAAAAATAGCGAATAAATAAAAATATCGCTCACAACCCACGATAGCACTAATATATTGCCTAGGAAATTATTTCGGGAGAAAACCCAATTGAACGTGAGGCTTCTTTGCGCTCCCTTTCCCTGAATGGAAATGGACTAAATACAAAGAGTGAAACTTGTGGCCCATGGGCTGGTACGAACAAAAAACCTCTATTTTCTCCCCTCTCTTTACCCACTCTCAACTACTATACTCTAATGTGGAACAAAATGCACTAGAATATAATCGAACCCCTTTTCCTCCTAGTGGCCTGGTTATAACACAAGTAAATACTCAACTAGTGGTTAAATTCCACCCATTAAATCCTCAATATGAGTTACAACTCAACTTTTCTAGAGTATTTTTTATAGTTCCCATGTGGCTATCACTTTTTCCATGAAGAATGAGGGCTAATGTGGCATCCTCTTGAATTTATGGTGGTCAATCACAATAGATAAAATTATGGGAAGCATAACTTTTGTGTCTGAACTCTGGTTGATGTGATTCTCACATCATTGGAAATATCTTCAATTGTGGAAGAGCACTAGGTGGTTTTGTGCCTAAGCAACAAATTTTTACCCCAAAAAACATTGTTTAAGGGATCAAACAGGCCCTAGAAGGTTTCTGACCCCAATTCTCCAAATTGAGCCCCGCCATTAAAATTGTTCCTATAAGGTGACTTCTCTCATTTTCCCACCCTAACATCATTGAGATGGATGAAAAAAAATATAATGATCTAATTTGAATCAATATATTAGGTCCAAGTTTCAAAAAATAGAAATCCCCAAAATTCCTAACATTATGCACAATAAATGAGAGATCAAATTAGAAATAATATTTAAAGTAAAATCATTATAAAAAAAAATAAGAACAATTGTACAAAGCTATAAAATAAGTAGAAAAATTACAATAAACAATAAAATTTGGAAGATTCCCCATTATTTTATAAATAACTCATAGCATAATTAGGGGTTGTTATATAAGCTACAATGGGTGCAAATAGAATTCATCAAGCTTTTAAATGTGGAAGGTTCATTAGTAAGGTCGAATGGCATCACCAAAAACTCGTAACAACCTTCATGTCTTCTCACCTCATTCTAATTTGATGATATCTATAATGGAGATCCAACTTGGTAAAGAAAATTTCTCCTTGCAATTTATCTAATAA
Source organism: Pinus taeda (assembly GCA_000404065.3). Lineage (NCBI taxonomy): Eukaryota > Viridiplantae > Streptophyta > Pinopsida > Pinales > Pinaceae > Pinus > Pinus taeda. The sequence continues at coordinate 88,068 of APFE030054326.1, forward strand.
GTAATCCCTGACATGAATAGGGAACTTACCTTTAGTGGTAAATTTGTTGAGTTCTCTATAATCCAGACACAAAAATGTGTTGGAATCATAATTTTTGTTAGACCAAAACCCACAGGTGTCAATGTCTAACACATTTATCAGATTTAGGATCCACAAGAGGAAGTTAGCTCGTGTTGTAAAATGCACTAGGAATGTTGAACCAATGTCCAACAATATCTCCCCCAGTGTGAGCAGGGTGGTCTTTGAACTCAAGGCATGTGGTTCTATTACCATTAATTGGAATCACGATCTTTTTAGACCAACACTTGTAGGTGTTATTCTCTACTACAATTTCTAGAGTTAGGATCTACAAGAGGCAGTTAGTTCATGTCAGAAAACACATGGGAAGTGTTGAACCAATGCCCAACACCATGAAACTTCTCTTTTGTATACATCACTACTAATGAAGAGAAATAATTTTGGCCAAGTTAAGAGAAAGCACTTTGGTTGGGTTAAATTATGTTAACATGTAAAATTTCTTTAACCATATGCTCATTCTCCCTTTTATGTGCATATGGGTGCTTGTAAGGCCTAATCTTAGGTGGTACACTTCCCAGTCACAAATGGCAAACATGATCATGATATTGAACTAGTTCAAGGCCCTTAGGTATCCCTCCAAATATGTTAGAAACATTATCAAAAACTTTTGGAGATCACTATGAGCAAAGGATGTAGATGTTAAAACGTTTAGTGGGAACAATTGTGCAATTACACTATAGTGTGCCTTGTTTACATATTTTGTGACGTTATTAAAGCTTATCACTTTAGAGGTTTCCCTTGGATATCTCTGACAATTTCCTTTCCTTTTGATGAAATATCATGAAATTTTCGAAAATTAAGAGCCATTGTTATCAATTATTGCAACCATTAAACCCCTAATACAACATTAGCACCACCCATTTGGATTGCAATCATTGGACTATCTAATAAATAATCACCCATAGTAAGCTTAATACTATGGAACTTCCTTGAACAATTTATCGTTCCTCCCTCAACAATCATTTATTGAAACTCTAGTTATGGATATATAAATTAATTGAGAAATTAGGCTCATTTGCAATTAACGAAGTTATGGTTACTATTAGAATCAATAAAGATTGTTACCTTTTTCGTTTTGATATATTTTTGTATCTTGAAATTGATGAGTGTTGATGTGGCTAGCCAATGCATGAAAGGGTATTCTTCTAGTAGTCTCTTCCAATTCTAGATCATGTGATGGTTCTAATTCTTGATCTTCTTCCTCTTCACAATATATGTAAAATAATTTATTCTCATATAATTTATGTCTTTTACTCTATTTTCTATCATAATTAAAGTATATTTTCGTTTCTCTTCTTTCATTTATTTATTGAGGTTTCAACTTTGTGGGTTGAGTGAGGTTAGGGGAGGGAACATGGTGCTCTCTATAGTTGTTAGTGGTTATCATTATACCACCATAAATTTACTTTACATTTCCCTTGCCACATGGAAGCATGCATCATGGATATAGGTTCAAATATATGAAACTCATGTTGAATGCTCTCCTTTAAAATGCTCATAAAGAGATTTAACAAATTATCCTTTAGAACGTTATTTACCCTAAGTCTCAATTTTTGGAATTTTTAAATGTGCTCGTTAAATGGACCTACTTTCCAAAGATTTATCAATTGAATAAATAATGTCCTGCACCGATTATCCCCATAATCTACTATTGGTTCATCTATAAGAATGGAACAAGAGATAATAGAATCATTTTTTGTTCACAAAGCCATGATTGGTACCAAACATATTGATCAAGTTCTAAATAAAAAGATGCAAGAGTTACCTTTTGTAAAGTTGGCACTTGGTGTAGAAAAAAGAATTGCTCCATCTAGAATATCCATGTTAAGGAATCTTTACCATCAAATCTCCTCATACCAATCTTTGGAATCAATTAGTTTATTGGTGCCAAGTTGAACCCTCAATGATGTGGCTCTTGGAGTGATTAATAATCATGGTTTTGAGGCTCAATATTTATGTTCTCCAAGTTTGCTAAAATTGTTCTCATATGTGACTAGGGTTCAATAATTTTTCTCTCTCTACTTTCATGATTTCCTTGCATCTCAAAATCACCTTTAGGGAACCTCTCATTTAGGGTATGTAAGAGCCTATATTTATAAAAGTATAGTGAACAAAAGCAATAATTTTTATCATGGGTCCTTTTCTATGTCTTCTTAGTCTCCAAAAAAATTATTTATTTGAAACAACCCATAACTATAGGGAATATTGAAGATGATTCATTTGAGACTAATTTGAGGACTAGTCAAAACCTTAGTTTCCACAAGCTATATAATTGAATGTACAACAAACCAAAATAATTTTTTTTTACTACATGTACTTCAATATGTCTCAAAATACGAAAAAATTCAAATTTGAACTATCTAAAAATATATAACAAAAAATGCCATGATAACTTGTTTGATGTAACCAAACCAAGGGGTAATATTCACTTATACCCAATGTTATGCATAAAAACGCTTAAATAACATAAAAAGAGAAATAGAAGTAACTCCACACCTTAAGAATGATGGAGAAGAATGAATGGACAACCTCTTTTCAAATATAACAAATGTACAAGATGAGATGCTCCTAAAAATAACTCTCCATGTTATATATAGGAGAAAAAGGATAGAGTTACAATTAAAGGTCTATCTAACCAATAAGGAAAACACTAATATAAAAACATAAATGTAATAACTCAAAATATAAAGCTTAACATAGGATACATGGTGAGAAACATTCAACAGATGTGAAAATACTCTAGGATATATATGCATTAAATAATTGAAAAGGGAACTTTTTTTCAACTAGGCAACCTTCTTATACATCTCATTGGTAGACGTTGTAGGAAGGCTCAAGCAGATGCATTTACAAAATCCATAGAATTCTATATGTCTTATTATATATTATATATGGTCTGTGAACCAAAAATAATCACAAGATTAGGTTCATCTTGGTCTTTATAACAACACCTATTAGTGTTTATTTCAAGGATTTGTGGAAGAATGTGTACAAAGGTTAGTATTCACTCATGTATCCCTGTGGGTTAGCTCAATTAGTCACATCCCCATCGTCAAAGCACATTTTCTATTGATATGTTACAGATTCAACTCTCTCAGCACTCTTAGAGTCGGGCTCCATGGTTGAGTCGACAGGAAGTGATCCCTTCAGGTTGGTCTGCCTCGTATAAATATTTCGTGGACTTAGTAGTCACCGATTTATAGGATCCATAAACCACCTAGAAAATAATGAGTGTTCCCTCATTTGTAATGGTTTCTTGGAATCATTATATGAACTTATATTTTGTAGATATTTCCCTGTTGGGTTGTGTTATATTCTTTCCACATAGTTAACAGGGGTTTTGAGGGGTACTCATAACCCCAGTTTATGGGGTCCAGGGCAGCGCCCTGGAAAATTTTGGTTTTGGACCCTATGTTAGGTTGGGCGAACCCACCTATGGTTTTGTGCATGATTTTCACACATGTTTTTGGACGCGATGGTTTTCTGGTCCATGGTATCTGGAGCGATGGTTTTTGGTCCATCGGTATTGGACGTGATGGTTTTTCTTGTCCTATGGTATTGGATGCTCGGGCATGTATAAATATGTATTGTAACATTGAAAGGAATATAATGAAAAATCAAGCTGGTAGTCCTAGTTTTGGGATCCAGGGGAAAATCTCTGTGCATATGTGTTTTTATGTGTTATGCTCTCGCATTGTTTATTTTTTTTGTGATTTAGAATTCGTATGCAGGTAATTTCTATACGGGGTTAAAACCTACAATTTGTATCAGAGCTGTTTTGGCTTCGAGGGGACGCCTTTGTTCTTGAGGGATTTCGCTCGGGTCTGTGGTAGACCCTGTTCAGTGGGATCTCTACGAGATCGATTCTGCTGGTGAAAGAAGATGGCGAGCAGTGGAAAGATAGAGATTACAAAGTTCAATGGTCAGAGTTTTGAGTTGTGGAAATTCAAGATGGAGGATCTATTGGTGGATAAAGATCAGTGGATCACGGTAGATCCGGGTACTAAACCAACGGGAGTGA